>JAGDQP010002618.1:9712-30214 GCA_022664845.1 Lepisma saccharinum | reverse complement strand
ATTCCACAGCCAATTTCGGGTCACTTTCGATGACCCGGTGATAGGGACTGACCCAAACATGAGTGACCCGGTAACCCGATTAACCCGGTCTGGAAAATCTATTTAACTGGGAATTTTGACGTCGTATTTTTCGTGTTCTCGGGGTAATATCTCCGATTCTGGTCACCCCTGAAATAAACACTGTTCAAACGCAATGAAACAATTAAAATCTCTCCATCATCTTCCAGGTTATCAAATCACACATCGAATCACCGCGTTAGAATGCGTTCGAATCTTAAACCTGATGACACTGTCCAAAACCTGACCAGCATCCCCCGACAGTCGGGGCCCGTTTCAGCTCCGCCGGGTTTATTCCATGTGTGCGAATTGTTATAAACACTAGTTCATTAATGTTGTAATTATTAAAGCGTTATATTCATAATAGGTGGAATCTAGAGTGGCATGTTCGGAACAGATACATATTAAGATATGAGTAGAAAATAGTCCCCTTGTTTTAGCTATTTCAAGAGAAGAATTATTTTTATATTAGTTTGGCAAAAAATTCGTTTCCATCCTATAATTTAATTTATCAGCATAATATTATGTGTTCTCTTTTTCACTTTTGAAATGTGCAACATGTAATGCCTGGTATGCATGCCTATAGGAACATGCGAATATTGCTTTTGAACATTTGGAACTTCTCATTTTGATACATTTTGGAATTATAATCTTGGCTCTTTCTGATAGAAATTAAGCAGAAAAATTATTATCCATTCATGTTCTTTGTATGATCAATTTACATTACTAGTCTGGAATGGAAGATATGGACCACGTTATCTACATGGTTTGTTACAATAAGTGATTCCGCCAGACCCCCGGCAACTGGGAGGGGGGTCAGCCCCAAATCTTTGCGAATATCCCCAACTTTTACTTTATTTTCACGGTCAAAAGTTGACAGAAACATTGTAAAGCTACCTACACCCTCCCAATTTTGACTTTACACACGCCAATCTGAAAATCCTGGCGGAATTCATGATTATAATTCATTCCGAACCAGTACGTTCAAAGAGCCCCACCGAATTTGCAGCCGATCCACACACAAACAAATCATGTGTGTTACACTTTTGACATTATCCTAAATGTGTCTCCACTGGAAATCATGAGTATTTAATCTGACCATCAACTTTAGTCGCAATATTGAAAGGGTCTAAATGAATTTTCAAGCACCCTTTATATATTCGAATAGCCCTGAAAAACATATAAAATCCAAATGTCCCTTCTATCTTGCTGTTAGATTTGTGAGGATTGCACTTTATAATGTTAGGTTCTTTTTTACTACATTTAAATTCCATATTAGGTAGATTTCGAAGAAAATATACCTATTGAGATCTGTACGATATGAAAGTGTATATTTATATATTTATATATTAACACGCTAACAGCCATAAATTTGAAGATATTTGAACCAAATTTTTATATGTTGATTCTATTCTTAATAGCTCGGTTAAGTTCGTTAATGAGCAAAATCGGTCGCCATCTTGGATCCAAAATGGCCGCCGAACCCTTTGTTGTATAGAATACACAGCCTAAACAGCTGGGGCTATTGAAATCAAATTTGGCATAAAGGTACAACATCACTTTTTGATTATTAACATGTTACCTAATGAGTTCAAAGACGCCATCTTGGATCCAAAATGGCGGACCTAAAATCCATTTTCCACACCGTTTGAGCTAGAGATACGAAATTTGGCATAAAGGTGCATTATGACGAGTAGCTTAGGGAAATATCACAACATTTGGGAAAAGTCGCCATCTGTACTCCATCTTCTTCTACTTCTTTTCTCCCCTTCCCTCTCTCTCTATCTAATTTCTATGCCTGTGCACCTATCGCTTTCAATTTTTCATTGTGTGTTTAAATTTCTCCCTCCGTCAACTTACGTATATTGTTTCATTTTATCGATAAAATTCGATACTAATACATGTCTATTTTGAAAAAAAACCTACCGAAATAACGTGCTCATGATGTTTGCTGATTTTACTATGGGTGTGACGAAGGAAGAAGAAAGGGGTCTGTTTACCAGACACGATTGTGGGATAAGAAGGTGCCATTTGGGTTGCCTAGCTGCACGACGTTCGCTGTCGCAAGTTATTTGATGCGAAGTGTACATTATGCTATAATCGTTTGCACAGTGTATTTATCGTAACTCTTGTACTATCTTTCAATTTACAAAATCCCACTTTTTGGAGTTCGATCTTGATATCTCAACTATGAAAAATCTGCATGGTCAATGCACGCATAAGAATTTCAACTATTTGTTTTCAGATTATTTGATACATGTGTTTGGTTTATATATTCCAAAATACCTTTCATAGATGGCAGACAGAGTATTACAAAATAACATAAAGAAAACATCATCATATTTTTGATACTAGTAAGAAAGAAATAAACTTAATAAGTAAAATTAACTGAAAATTAAGATAAGAAATCCATTGTGATAAAGCTTCTCGTGGTATAGTGGTATTAACGACTTCGACTTCGCCTTTTACGCTAAAGGTTCTGAGTTCGATGGCATATGTTCTTTTTATCCATAAACTTTTTACTCTTTGCTTTCTTAAACCAGTTGGAAAATTACTTTTTCTTCACCAATAAGTTAACATTCTAATTGTAAGTGCAGTGTAGTATATGTTTAGTTTGTACGTAAATTAACGCATTGAGACTCGATCATGCCACAAGTAGCACAACGACATGAGGCCCACATGCTCCCATTTCTCATAACTGAACTAGTAGACAGTGCAGTATCTTTCAGAAAATCAACAGAAAACTTAGTATCGTGATCGACTGCCATTCATTAGGACCACAATCGTTACTGGTCCACGAAGTATTTTTTTAAAGAATTCAAGTTACAAGTTTATCATATACAAACGATTGAATTCTATGCCTACAGTGGATGCATTTTTCTCAAGGTTACATCACAAACCATATTCATGTAATAACATATTCATATATCGAGAAAATGAAGTTCCTTGTGAATGACCAGTTAACATTAATAAAAGTAGCAAGATCACAGAATTAGTTTTTTTAACTTTCTCCAATGCACAATTAATATATATACCTTCCAAAGATACGAACAACTTTCAAAGGTTTTAGCTCTAAAGTACCGGACAATACATATGAATGGGTCCAGGGGGAAAACGATGAGGGGTCCACCATAGTTAGTTTTACAAGAAATGAAAAATAAAGTAATGACACTCATCACTTTGCCAATGTTAACACATGGCATAGCAAACGTACAAGGCTGAGCTAACAAAATAGCATTAATATCTTCAAAAAACGAAAAATTGGATGCTTATCGTTTTTCCCCTGGACCCTTCATATAGAAGATTTACTCAGGAGGCAGGCGCCTTATTATTTTTGACATACTGTACAAAGAAATGGCACATTATTTAAATCTCTTCGGATACAAAGTACAAGTTCAAAGCTTAACTTAGCCAACTGTCTGTTTTAAGTGACCCATCAAATCAGTCATTTAGTAAACAATCAGAGTGAACCTAATACTCATCAAAAAGTGTCATACAATGTAAATATGAATGACACTCGTTCCAAGCTTTTATCCATGTCAGAATTTCTTGTTATAACGAAATCAAGCATAAAGATACTACCGGAATCGCACGAAAACACGCAAAGTGGCAACAATGTAATAGACAATTAGATGAGCAAGGTCACTAGTGCCGGAGACTGCGATCGAAATCAGACGATGAAGAGTGATTAGACGATATTTCTAAAGGTGAACAGGTTCAAGGCAAGCATACAAATAAAACTCATATTAACGAAGAAGTAAATAGCGAATATAAAGACGGAATACCGAGTAATCCAACTATTAGCGAGTTACCGAGTAAAAGTTCTTTTGAAACGTGAATTTGCTTAAATTGGTTGTAAAGAAGCAGAAAAAACTGAGTTATTTGTTTTAAAAAGGTGCTTAACGAGACCCTAAATTTTCAATTTATCTAGTGACCATACAAAACAAACGTAGGAAAAGACATCAAGAAATAATTACGACAAATTACAAGATCTGGAACCAGCATAAAAAGTGACAAGAAAATCACATAAAAGGTATCTAAGATCCGCATAAAGGTACATACTCCTTTTTTTTATTCTCCAACAACGTGTGAGTAATATGCAATTTTATTTTTTGGAACTATTTGCACTAGTTTCTGTTATGAATCATCTGGAAACACCTCCGACACGAATAGCCCACTCTCGCGTAGCTTGAACAATAAGTAACACCGAGAAGCACACAATCCGACAACTCGAGTTTGATCTTGTGGCTAACGCATCGGAAAGCTGATCCGAAGGTCCCAGGTTCGAACCCTGGCGTCGTTTTTTTTAGATATTTCTTTTAAAGAAAATTAAAGTCCGAAGGGTGCTGGGCGACGTCAGCCGCGAAGGGGGGGGGAGACGCAAAAGTGTTGTTGACTCAAGCGTGCTGTGCCGTACTGGAAGTGTTTCCATGTGAGCTCTCCTTAAACAGGAGCCTCGGCGAAAACTTTTGAAAAAAATCTTGCGAATAATATAAGTGTTTTTATGTTACTTGGAATTTATGACGATCACTATAACGTCACTAATTGATATTATAACAATATGACCATGTATCCATTTTGAATACTTCCGAAACTGTTACTCTTTTAGTTTGTTTTGTGTAATTAAAGTATAATAAGCCTTGTCAGAAAGCTGTGTTTTGAAATGGTACGTATGATATACGTGTGAGAGATAATAAATATTTCAAATTTAATTTAAATGGTATTTACATTGTTAATACTGAAGTTGGAAATTGATAATTTATATTTTATAATATTATGTTGCTGTAAATAATAAAAATATATTATTTAATATTCCAAAATTCAATTTCAATTCGCAAACAATAATAAGAACAAACTATTAAATCCAAATTCAAATGATTTTTTTTTTTGCCGTAATACTTTGTATGTTGAAAAGCCGGTACAAATTAAGCATCGGAATACAAATATATACACATATCAAGTTAATTCTAATCATTTACAATATTTTTTTTTTAAATTAATACTTTAAAAACAACTTTAATGAAGGAAAATTTCATCTAATGCCTTCCCAGGAGGCAACCTACCAAGAATAGAAGATACATTCCCTCGCTGAATTGCGATACTGATGCGCTGGATTAGGAAGGTGGTCGCGCGGGCATCACCCGAAACGGTCTGTATTCGCCCACCAACCTCTTTAATAAAATTAAGGCCTGCAGTGCCCCAAGTACCACTTGATTCAATTGCGATTGCAACAAAAATAATCTGAGCAAGTAGATTAGAGTATTTCCGATTTTTATCGGCCTCCCTACGAGTAGCTGCACCACCTGCTTTCAAAGAAGAATATGTAACATTTGAAATGGCAAATGGTCTCACCTCAGCACAGGTGAAATACCATAATAGAGGTCGTCCTCTTTTTCATGGAACTAGTGTAATTCCATCAGGTCTCTTACCGTCGGAGCAGCTACAGACAGATGGTTCTCGTACCGATGGTACATTAGTAGAAACTAGTGCTCTGAGGATGACATCATTGACACTGGAATGACGCGTGTGTCTACCAGCACTCTTGACACAGGAGAGACCATGAAGGCCCCGTTTATCCACGAATGCTTTACATACTGGACAGCGGTGAGGTACACAGACGTCTGCTCCTAAACGTAAGGCATCAGCAACACGGAAGCTTTCATTCGAAAGATGTAGCCCAAGAAGAGGAGAAGGCAAAGCTTGGAGCCAAGCACCTGGCTCAGGTCAATACACTACTAGTAGCCTGGCTTGACCTTCAAGACATGTAGCGGATTGTAGTAACTGTGATTATGTTTGTTTGATGATAGGATCGTCCCAAGAAGACAGAGAGCTATTGACATCCAAAAGAGGAGAATTTAATCCACTTAACTAAATTAATTAAATTCAGAAGTTTTTAAGTGTAAAGAAAATATCAGCCAGAAACGTATAAATTTGCTTGCAGATGCAGCAATTATGACGTAAATCTGCAGAAATGTTATTTAAAGCTTGTGTAACTTTATTGTTATAAAATCATGATATGTGTAAGGATTTTGTGGAAATATTGCGAAGTTTAAGTGGTACATAATCAGAATGAATGGAGTTCCAAACAATTACGAAATGGAAATGAATTGTTTGTTGTAACAGAAAATTCCAATTAATTAATTATGACATAATCACTAATACATGCTCCGACCTAGTATTATATGACAAACAGTAGTAAACTGGATATCATCTACATATCTTATTATTTACGAAAGCACGTCAAAAACATTCAAATTAATAATTAAAAATATCTGACCAGACCGCAGTCACAGCCAAAGTAGAGTAGTTCATTTGATCCCTACATTTCAAATGAAAATTCAACAATGCGTTGTTGGCTGATCTCGAATGCATAATCGATTTAAGTTGGTGTTTTCAACAAAAAAATCTTTAGTTTATCATACTAAGAATTACGCTAGAGAAAAACGCACCACGCATCGTAACCATATGAAATACTATTATAACATTTTGGAACAGTATTACCAGCAGTTACTGTAAATACTGATCCAAATGTTAAAGTTAAAAAACTTAAGCACTTTTATGTAAACCCTCTTATCATAAATGTCCACAGGAAAAAATGAGAAGCAAACTATGCAAAATTGGTATGAGAAAAACCTTTGTTTTTCCACGTTATTACCGAAAGGAAATGATGCGAAAATAAAAGTATAAACCAATTGATTGAAGACGAAGACAAAATATATAAGAGTGAAGACGTGTGTCTTGGGGTATATAATTTAAATAGTGTTGTAAAGAAAATTTATCATTTAAGGCAGATAAGATAAATGGGATAAATAAAAGCAAAATACAGAACGATCAAATTGATAATTTAAGCAAACAATTTAGTCAATCAGAAATTGATATTGCTTTAAATCTTTTAATCTTTAAATCTGCCGGGGGCTTTGACAATTTATCCATTGCCTGGTATAAAAAACGTTATTTAATTGTTACTAGTTTGGTAGAAGTCTTAACTCTATTTGGAAAGGAAACACTGTTATAATAAATTCACCGAATCCATTGGAATATTAGTTGCAAACAATGTTAAAGGAATAACTAAAAGATACAACGTAGACTTAGATCTTTGTACAACAACGACTATAAAATTCTCATGAAGATGTCACTCCTCTGTCAAACATTATACCCACTATTATTAATCCCCACGAAGAAGAAGTAACAGGTTTGATAACATTTCAATCTATGTTAACACAATTAATAGAAGTCTGCTATATCGCTAATAAGTACAATGCTTATCAGTTTGCGCTGCTTGGTTGTAACTTATCAAAGCATACAATCTCCTCAATTTGGAATATTTGTATGCCGTTATGACAAAGCTAAACGTTTCAGGAGAACTTATTAAAATAATTCACACTCCATTAATCAATAGAATTCAAGTTAGTCAACATTTACTCCCAGGTATACAGCTCTCAACAGGCGTTTCTCAAGATTGCTCAATTTCTTCGTTCCTTTTTGTAATTAGTATGTATCACTTCTTTTATAATTACAATAGAACAAAAAATAAGACACACGTTTTGAAAACGCCACACTAAAGTTATCAACCTCACCGAGAATATTTTCTGTATTATACACTCTAACAATGAATTAGAAAACACATTTCAAACAACACAACAATTTAAAAGGGCTGGAGTAATGTTAAATAGGAAAGAGCCAAGCTATTGATACTTGACAAAAAATAAATAAATTAAAATTCATAGTTGCTGTAATCTTGTCCATCGAACTACCACTGTATTGAATGGCATAGAACCATTAAAGAAACAATAGCATACAAAGAAAGAAAATTGTGAGATATTATTGTCAATTGTTTAGTTAGATTTCCACATTCTTTTGAGTACTTCATATCACGAGTAATGTTCATAAATTGTTACATGATAAGCAATTATACATATATAATATTTTTTGTTGACTAAACGGACCAAGCCGACATAAACAATTTTATCGGATATTTCTTACGAGAACCTGAGTTTTACGCACGAATTGAAACAATTTATACTATCTGGTACAAAGAAGAAGTCTGAATTAAAAAAAATCCCTTTCGGTAGGCCTACAGGCTGAGGTAGATCTCGAAGTTTTTTTTTTATTTTCGAATATTCAAATCTCGCCTTCAATGATTTGGAAATTGGGTTTTTGGGGCGGCCATTTTGCATCCAAGTTGACGACTTTTTGAAAGTTTTCTTATATTGTCGTGACCTACTTGTGATGGTAAAAGTTCAAGTAAAATTTGATTTATCCAGCTCAAACGCTGTGAAAAATGGGATTCTGGGCGGTCATTTTGGATCCAAGATGGCGACTTTTCCAAAATGTTGTAATATTTCCTTAAACTACTCGTCATAATGCACCTTTATGCCAAATTTCGTATCTCTAGCTCAAACGGTGTGGAAAATATTTTTTTAGGTCCGCCATTTTGGATCCAAGATGGCGTCTTTGGATACATCATGTAATATTTTAGTAACATACAAATGATAATGTATAGTGTTACCAAATTTGATATTTCTAGCTGCAGCCGTTTAGGCTGTGTATTCTATACAACAATGGGTTCAGCGGCCATTCTGAATCCAAGATGGCGACTTTTTCAACATTTCGTAATATTTTCTTGAACTACTAGTGACAATACACCTTTATGTCAAATTTCGTATCTCTAGCTCAAACGATATGGAAAATAGATTTCTTACTTCCGCCATTTTGGATCCAAGATGGCGTCTTTGAATTCATTAAATAACATTTTCGTAATCAAAAAGTGATGTTGTATCTTTATGCCAAATTAGATTTCAATAGCCCCAACGGTTTAGGCTGTGTATTCTATACAACAATGGGTTCGGTGGCCATTTTGGATCCAAGATGGCGACCGATTTTGCTCATTAACGAACTTAACCTAGCTATTACGCCTAGAAACAACATATAAAAATTTGGTTCAAATATCTTCAAAATTATGGCCGCTAGCGTGTTAATATATAAATATATATATAAATATATACTTTCATATCGTATCGATCTCAATAGGTATATTTTTCTTCGAAATCTACCTAAAAATATAGACATGAAAAGTAAGACAACTTTACTTAAGATTAACGCTACAATCTACTTGTGATAAGAGTAATTCCTTTTCTAGTAAAGTAATCATGTTTACTAAGAAACAAATTTATCTTACTGTTCCACCTAACATACAAAACTTGATATTTGACGAATGGTTTATTTGAAATGACATATGGCTTTATCAACAAGGTTAACATCGAAAAATGGTCCGTAAAACTAATTTTTAAATTTATGTTAAGGACAAATAAGAGTAATTGACCAGAAATATACTGAAAGAGAATGGACCATCATGTGGAATAAATTAGCCGAACTTTAGAATATTTCTTCGTTACATAAATTACAATTTAAATTAATCTAAGAAATTTTCGAAACCAGACAAATTCTATATGATAAGGGCATAAATAAAAATCATATGCATAACAGATGTAAGCAGAAAGATGCAATAATACATAGGATAAGTATAGTTCAAATTAATGTGCAATTAAGGAAATGTTACCGAGGAATCATGGTGCGAATATGTATAATTCGTGAAAATTCTATAATATCTGAATATATTCTATACAGACCTGCAATCCGCCAATTTTCTACTCTGCGAAAAAAATGTAAAGTGAATAACAGAGCAAATTTTACATATCGTCGCTGCGCCTCGAAGAATCACTGTGTGTTAAAACCACAACTTTTCAGGAGAAGCAAAACACATTCCAAACTTAAAATTTGGTTCTGCGTATATTATACACTGGACGTTGTTGTAGCTTGCTATTACTATCGTTGTGTTCACGTAGCACATGTTGGTTTACCTTTTGCGCCTTTATAAGCACTTAGAGGATTTGTATACATTTATCAATACGTACGGGATGAGAACTTGAAACCTTCAATATTACTCATTCTAAATTTAAAGTATTATTAATTTTATTAAAATATTATAATTAAATTAAGAAAATAGAGTTGACATAATGAAGTCAATAAAAAACAATGTTCTTCAAACGATGCTTATATAGTAAAAATGTTGGAGTGAACTTACTTTACTTTTGATCTTAGTGTCTCAGATTATCATAAACATGGCGGTAGTCTTTATGCATAAACATTTTCAAACCCTGCAGATTATCGTATTTGATTTGCTCAATTTTCAAATGTTCATGGTAAAGACTCAGTGGTTCGACTCGGCTATATTTCTGTCGCCTCTGGCGAAGAATCTTCTACTCATCTGTATGATGAATCTTATAGAATACTTCGCCATCCTTGTACAACAACCCTTTTATGTCATTGACAGTAGGATCCCCTTTCTTATTTCAATGTCTAATGGAAGGATAGTTTGACGGTACTCTTTCATAGTCCTTCAAAAACCGGTGATCCAAATAGCGTATGTTGTAAGGTTGAGTTCTTCTGGCTTCTTCTATTTTGGATAGATAATGTGCAGGTGAATACATTGGTGGGGTAAACATACGCTTCAACGTAGAATGGACGCTATCAACTTCCATCATGGTATGCACCTTTTCGAATACAATCTGTTCCATTTCGACGTTTAGTTTGGTTGAAATATGTGACAAGGCACTAAGACTTTATTTTTATTCTAATATTGGCATCCATCGGAAATGAGAATAATCCTTTTCGGTGTTCCAGACTTATTATCTATTAAATATAATATGCAGCTTGTGAATTCATTAGCCGAAACCTTCCCTTCTCCTCCGTGCCAAAAATACGAGTGGACATCCTTTGTATTTTTGACATAGATGCTGAAATTATGGATTTGAAGTTTCTGACAGTAGTATTCTTTGGAAACCAACAGCACGGCAATACACTCTGAACATCCATTGATATAACAAGCGTGGTTGCTGATATGGAAGAATCGGCAAGTTCTTTGGTTCTTCGAGCTTTATCTCTTTTTTTATTTATTTTTTATGTGAATATTGAACTCATCTTCTGTTATGTTACCTTCTTTGTATGTTGTGTATGTATCACACAGATCTCTTCTAGGTTTGAAGACTGAGATCTTCTCTTGCTCCAGAATGTCGCAGAACTAGTTTCTTTCCACGTGAGCAATATTATTTTCTTGACACCACTGTTTATATATTCCGTGCATGTTAGTACCGTAATTGATCAAAATCAGGTTCCACGTAGACTCCATTACTGGAGGATGGGCAGTAGTGACTTGGCACTTTACGGATAATTGACAGCCAATGTTTGACCGAATCCGATTTCAGCTACTTTGAACATTTTCTTCTTTTGTTTTGAGGAAATCCAATTTTCCTTTTACGTGGGGATTTTTCCTCTTCTCTGTAACTATGCATGTAGTGAGGTTGTATCCAATCTTCAAAAATATCTTTCTTCAAACCTGTAGTAGCCAGCAAAAAAAAAGTTTCTGCAAACCCTCACCTTCTTTCCCTCTTTGTAGCTAAATAACAGTCATAACCAGAAGTTTTTCTTGCAACATCTTCAGTATTTTGAGTTCCCTTTCTCAAAATTGGACGATAATTTACTAATCCACACACGTATGCCTTCTTTTCATCCCACAAATTAAACCCCCAAACCAATGCAAAAATCTTCCTTCTCTCGTTTTCATCAATCTCATGACACATGTAGCTTCTCTCACTTGATTTCTTTCCATCCTTGTGTGAACACTTTGCTGGAAGCAGTTTTCGTTCTTCACGTTCCACCACAAAATATGTGTTTCCGTCGAGCTTTCTGCCTTGTTTTTTTATTCCATGAAGTCTCAACATTTGGTTTAGTTCATATGAATTCCACTTATATGGAATCTCTTTTTTATAGTTCTGCTCTAATGCTTGATTCTTTTCCACTGGAGGTTTGCTTGAAAAGTTATTAGTCTTATTCTCGACGGTTGTACTTTTGTGCTCTTCAGTCACACAGCTTAGAACCGAGGAACGAAATAGCTTTACTTTCTGATTTTTCCTTTACACTTACACTCGTGGTGCAAGGTACATCACTTGAAATGTTATGGGCTAACATAGTTTTCTCTTGTGGAACTTGTGCTTCATTTTCTTCCACGCCGCAATTAAGTAGGGAATTGACATCCATAAGGTCATTCGTCACTGTTTGCAAGGATGATGAAGCACTTTCGTAAGAAGTGGTTCGAATAACTTCTGTATAGGAGGATGTTATTGCGACTGGGTCGTCGACACCAGGAGGATTCACGTTGCATGAGTTATTTTCGACTACAGAATGTGGAGGCAAAGGATAATTGTCCATGGATGTAGCCATCTAGTTAACTTCTTCATCAATCTTCGCAGCCTCAAGGGCCAGCTGCAGCACCCTCTACCCTCTACTATGCGTAATGTGCAACTCTGTGGTTATTGCGCACGAGCGCCTATAAGAACAAAATAGCAATAAAAAGCGCTATGTGTCGTTAAAGGCACAGAGCAACTAAGCAGTCATGTCAAGGAAAATCTACTATGTGCTTCTTCCTTCACTTAGCAGAAATAAAGGAGCAAGTCTCACGTTATTGTACATAGCGGCTTTTATTTTTTATTGTTGTGGCGAAACAATTTAATATTCACTTATTACATTATAAGGGACACTGCCTGGCAGCTTTCAGGTTTCATTGCACGGCATAACTAATTTTCGACAAAAATGTCACATAGCGGTTGTTGTAGGCGCATCGACGATATGTTGTTAATAAAAAGACATGGATGATTTAATTAAATACATCAACCAAATTCAACTGTCTCATTTTCAAATTCCTGAAAATCAACGAATATATTTGTATGAAAATCATATAAAAGCTGAATATTAATTGTTAGTAGATCAAGCACTATGTTAAATGATGTTACTTCCACTTATGTTATGTAGTTGATAAAATAAAGTAAAGAAGGCGATAAGACGCTGGATTTCAAACAGAAAGTTGAGAGTTCGCGCCTCGCTTGCAGCCTTTCTTTTTTTCCCCTCATACCAAATTGTATTTATGAGTCATGATACTGGAATTAAAATAAAATGTATTAATTTATGTTTTTTTTTTAATTTAAGGCGTAGTTCCATATTAGCCAAGGTGGGCAATGTTTTTATTCTACCTGGGGCTCATATTGACATCGATATCGGTTCACACTTTAGCCATTATGCTTGTGCTACATGGAACTATTCATTGTGCTTCGAAGACTAAAAAAACTCAAATTAGCCAGTTTGAATACGCAGTGAATCATGTATTGTTTTAATTATCCCGACATCAATCTAAGGCAATGAAAATGTCTACGATACTACACGGCAACGCAGCTGAATAAATTGCATGAGTTTTTTTAATCGTGACTCTCGAAACAATTTCGTCAATTTATTACTGACGCGTTAATGTTTGTGTTTTTAGGAAGGATTTGCACTAGGCCAAACACAAAAGCGATCTTGTTTCGAATTCCTTCCCTGGGATAGCTTCAATTTATCTATTTTTTATTGAGTTTCTGTGTGATTCCTTCTAATGTTATAACTTTGAATGATCTTGCATTGTAATTTATTTCTTTTCTTTGTTTTCGCTTTGCCTTGTTTGGATTTTAACTGAAAATTGTTAAATCTGAAACCAAGATGTCCGGAGCTCAAAATTGGTAATTTAAAAAAATCTTATTTTCATTAAATTTTAAATTGATTTTTTATTAAAAGAAAATTAATTCCAGAGCTAATAGATTCTGCCAGCCAGAAGTAGCAGAAAGAAAACTTTGAAAACTACAATAAACAACATTGATTTACATTGTTCACGAATATCATAAAGCAATTTTGCCCATGATTTGATAGTTTCAATTATTATCTTATATACCTTGCTGAGCTCACTGAAAATAGCTTAGATAGTATGTCTAACAGTGAGATTCGAACATGACTGCACAAGCTAACGTAGCACGATTACCCATGATCCGCTTCTTTTTAAGTGGCGTGTGGTGCATCTTCGTCTACATGAGTTTATCGAAAGTTCACAATAGTTTAGAATTTTAGGAATAAGCTCGAGATTACAAGGATGTTAGATTCTATGATCTTACGACCATTAGACTAGATTACCATTGCTTTCTATTCTTACTTTCCCACTATGTATGTTGTTGTTTGCTACATACACTTGCGTTATTTCTTTTCTTTTCTATTTTTTTACGTTCTGCTTTCACACATATATCTTCTCTTTATTCCTTTTTCAATATATCTTCTCTTTATTGCTCACGGAATAATTTGAAAGTTAGAGACCAAGCACTTTCGTGTACTGTGTTTCACTGGAACTTACTTTCTGGTACCGAGATTAGTTTCCAATATTTTCACCACGGTATGGGATTAATTTTATCAAAAGATAATACTTATGGGATTAGATCATGCCTACTACGTCATGTAACAAATCAGTGACTGCAGATTATACGAATTCAACAAACATACAGCAGGGTACTATTTAACAGAACTGAGCATTTAACATGCCTCCTTTGCAGTTCGTATATTTTTCATTGCTATGTTGCAACGTATGTTCTGTTGTTCTGGATACTCCACCACTCATAGTGTGGCAAGTGTATGCAATAACGTTGTAATTACATTTCAGCCATATCCACCAGTTGAATAGTGTACAACAAACCGCTGATTTCTATCTTTTTACATTTTATATTCAGAAAAGATGTTTCAAATCTACTTAAATAATAAGATATGTTGTCTGTATAGTTTTGCTTTATACGTTCTTCCGGATTTTTTCAGTCTGTTACTTTATGAAAATTCTGTATTAATAAATCTGAAATACATTCTTTACTTTAGCTTATCCAAAAGACAAAGAAAGGTAGTATTCTGATTATACACAATGATGATACTGACGGGTTCCTACGAGATGTTTACATCCCTGTAAACACTAGAGTGTATATTTTACACAAGGATGACTTAAATAGCCAGCATCTATTGAAAGAAACTTATCAGTTAATGAAGGACGGAGAAAGACTGACGACAATTGTTGGAAAGAAAGAAGCCCAGAATGGATGGAAACTGGAAAACGACTTTATTTGGAGAAGACGATCAAATCTTGGAGGTGTTAATATACAAATGGCTGATGGATCGGTGAGTATATTTTGTCTGCAATAAACTAATTTGCATTTATTGGAATATTTATATCGTGTGTGCTTGTTCTAATATTGTGTACACTTCTAATATTTTAAGGTAATTATATTATTAACTTACAGAAAAATTGTCATAATCACATTTACACAGTATATCACGAAAGCGCATTGGTAAATGATCTTGAGAAATGACAATAAATAACGTAGAAAACAAGGATAAATCTAAGTAGATGATTCAGGTCTTATTAGTGACATTCTTTGCCTTACCTGACTGAACTAGGAATGAACACGCTACGTACATAACTTGTTTCTCTATATCTTGCATAAATTCCATCTCAAGATAGGTAGGAGGAAGAATTAATAGGAACAGAATTTTACATGAGTTAGAGTTGGAACACCAGGAAGCAGAAACGCCATTAGAATAAATGCCCATAATAATTAAATATGTACTCTAAATACATACTATAAATCCTTTAGCGTACACGAGGTGACATGGCAACTCACATCTAGAAATATAAGCGAGTTATTCAATGTAGATTCAAACAGCGATGTCTGTTATTAGGCCACCAATATTAAGAATTTTAAATTTAGAAGCCTATAGAATTAAGATAAAGTAAAATAATAGCAAATTCGTTTTATTTAAAAATTAAAAACGTGTAACGGTTTCGCCAACTAACAACTTGGCTTCATCAAACACACACACTAGAGTATAACTGATGAAGCCAAGTTGTTAGTTAGTTGGCGAAACCGTTACACGTTTTTAATTTTTAAATAAAACGTATTCGCTTTGCTCAGCTATTATTTTATTTTATCTTGAGTTTATAAAAGCAAAGCTTTGATACGGAAAATATTATAGCATTAAACTAACTTATACAGATTTATATATATATATATATTTTTGATGTATTGTGTTGAACATATAACACATAAGAACTCAGTGTAACTGTAACTGCAACTTTTACTAGAAACGTTACTTTCTTTATTAATAAATACCAAAAGAGTGAAACTTTGCTGTGTACTTACAGTTAACATTTTCAATGATGCAGGGAATTTTAAAAAGTGTAACATGTTCTAGTTACAAGTATATTATCGATAGCAGTGAACCTATGTATTAGTTCTAGAATTTTCAGAGCTTTGCAAATCATGTAGTCAATGTGATTAATAAAGGTTAATTTAGTGTCAAATAGAACGCGAAGGTCTTGATAAACTTGAACTCAATGTATGACTGCTAACATACTTGATAGGATGTAATGATGGTGTTTGTTTTTAAAGTAGATGAAATAGATGCAGATTTGAGAGGTTGAGAATAAGTTTCCAATCAGCACACCAGTTATATGCGAGTTAAGTTATTTTGCAGAGTAGTAACATCTGCGGAAGACGATATGGTGGGAAAAATTTAGCAGACATCGGCATAAAGAGGTAGTCACAAATGCCATCCATATAAAAAGTAAAGCAAAGAGAACCTAAGAAGCTGCCGTGATAAATACTCCAAAGAACCGGAAGCTAGCTTCAGCTGAACCCAGTCATGATAACTCTCTCTTCTCTGCTGGATAACTACGAAGAAAGTAGAGCTTCCAAGAAACCATAAATATTGAATCTTTTTGTTATTTTGTTAATAAGGAGAGTGTAATTTACAGAATAAAATGAATTGGAAAAGTCCAAGTAAACGGCATCACTTCGTTCTTAATTTAATGGCTCTAACTTAGAGAATTGCATGGTTTGTTTTACGAAGCCCCTGGAATAAAACCATGTTGATGGTGGTAGACATGGGAAAGAACATGCGGAGAATATGTTTTGATATAATCTTCTCACAGATTATCGACAAAACAGGAAAAAGAAAAATTGGTCTGTAAAAAGTAACTAAATAAGTCCGTTTTTTTAATAGATACTATATTGGCTTGTGGAATTTTCCTTCAGCAAAGAACATGTACAATTATAGTAACGAGGAAACATAAGACAGAAGGAAGTTTATTTAAGAATATAGGAGGAACGCTATTGGAGAAAGAAGATTTGCTAGAAAGCAATGAAGATAAGAGGGACGTGAATACAGCGTGGTTACTTTTAATTCTAGATAGAGAATACGGTATGACAGTCTTAGTTTGTAGAAGACAAATTTTCAATTATACATAATCTAAATAATTCACTGCTTTAGTCAGGTAAAATTTCTTCGCTTTAAATATAGATTGGTGTGTAGCCAGAATGCCAACCATGATCGGTATCCATGTTATTGGCCCAGTATTCGCCCGATATCTGGCCCTTATCGTTGTGCTGCGAGAGTTTTGATGATGAACCCCAAGCAACAAGAAAATGAAGGATATATTAGCATGTTTCGCCACGCATACGACTGAAACGAACTAAATTTTCTATCATGATAAAGATTAATAACACTTGTATTAATAGGCTAAAATCGATAATGCAGGTAAAACAGGTGGCCTTATCAACAAAATCCAATGCTTGAACTTAATTAACACTCGTGGTTATTCACAACAATTTGCTGCTGAACGGTCCTGTGATGTGATCATGTTGTATTAGAATATTAGCATCATCAATTTCAAAAAATTGTCTTTAACAATCATATATAATATTTCTGATATTGCTTTTCAATGTGACGTAACTTGGTTAACATATTGTATTAATACAACATTCAGATGATGTTACTGGAAGATAACTTCAGAATTTCACAAGTAATGGTAGAAATCGTTGTTCATGGCACATAATTAGATGACCGCAGTGCGATGACATCCTGAAATTCAGCACTTTATGTGAAGAACGAGAAATAAACAAAACATTTGTTGTTACTATATAAATACTCACTTGGTGTGGTTGACATAAATTGGGGAAAGTAAGACAGTTTAAATTATATGGTATTAATCTTAGTCCATTCAAATTTAAGTCAGACACAATTCTGCTGAGAGAATCAGTAATACAAATGAAACTTTATTCAACACGTATGTCGTATAGCAATTACTGATATTTTCTAAGATCTGGTGTTATTTTGTCATTTCTTCACGGCTCCTTCCTATAGAAATAGTAAATGTGTTTAAGGATAATATATTGTTTCATTTCTAAAGTATGTAGGACCTCCACGCAAAGAGACGTACGAGAATAGGGAAGCAACTGGTAACGATGACTGGTGGTCTGTTATGATGAAAAGGTTAAATTTCACGTAAGTAAAAATGATATGATTAATTCATTGGTTGTTTGTTTTGAACAAACTTTCATTCCATTTCGTTTTAAATAATTTTACTACTATGTTGTAAGGGAAGTGTTTCGGTTCGAACAGGATTTTTTGATAAGACTTCGTATATTTATTCGTACCCCGTTGATGATAAGGCCTGCAAAAATAATTCGACCGTGTAAGACCTCGTTTGCCCGCTAGAGGGCGTTAAAGTTTGGAGCAAGAGGGAGACAGCCGCTGCAATGACTCCCGTAGTTTCGGTTTGAACGTGCATGTATTACTCAAAATATATACATCTGCCACACTATATGTTATATGGTATTGTGGCTTTGCAGTCTTTGTCAGCACTGTCAGGTATGTCCATGTATATAATTTGAGTAATAAATGCGTGTTCAAACCGAAACTACGCGAGTCATTGCAGCAACTGTCTCTCCTCTTGCTCCAAATTTAACGCCCTCTAGCGGACAAACGAGGCCGGTCGTTTGTCGAACGCGGTCGAATTACTTTGCAGGCATCATCATCATCGGGGTACGAATACATATACGAAGTCTTATAAAAAAATTCCTGTTCGAACCGAAATGCTTCCCTGTTGGAGTGAAATTGTATTATCAAATTTAAGATTTGATTAATAAAACAAAAAACGCTTACAAAAAGTATAAATGAGTGTTACAAAGGGTCTAAGAGAAATCCGCCATTGGTCAGAAACCCCAAACACTAAAATTGACAAAACGCTCAAAGGTCGGAACGGCCAATAGACAAATTTCTTAGAGGACAGAACATCCAAACACGGAAATGAACAAATGATCCAAACTAGAAATTGGAAAAACCACCCAATGGAAAAAACCTCGAAATGCAACATTCGACAAAATACCCAGATGACGGAAATTCAGAAACCCTCGAATATTCAGAATGCCGGAAAGCAAAGATGTCTGGACTAAAGCATCAAAAGCGAAAATTGGCAAAATCTGCAATTGGCAGAATAATTTGTTTATTTTAATTTGTTCTTCTAAACATATATTAGGATCAGTTAATCCCACGATACTGTCATCGAACAATTGGTGCCACCAGACCTGAAAGTCAGCTAGTAACAGTTTGATTTCAACCAAAGCTACGAATGTTATTAACCTCATTGACCTCGTAATAATACCTAGTAGAAAGTCTGTGATGTGCAAAGACGTCTGTCCCTTGTAACAAATTATTGTACCGGAAACTTTCGGGATCGTCGGTAAACATCTAGAACAACGTTTGAACCATCGACTTAATTTCCCCTATGTAGTGTTTCTCGCAAAGATATGACAGGATATATTGCATATTGCCAAAATTATGTTTTGAACTTTTCCAGGTAGATTCGATATACTTCGATGTACTATCTTATATTGAAAGGGGTACCTTTATACCATGAGTCATATCAGATTAGGGATAATGGTTTGATAATCTTCATTATCTGACGCAGCGTTTCGTTTTCTTCTAATATTGTAAATGCAGTTTTCTTTCCTTTATTTTATGAAACAGGAGTAGTACTGGAATTAGTGAAGGCGTGCACTATATTTTGCATTGTTCTCTGAAGTTTGTTGCTGTTATATATTTTACATTCTGTTTTGGCCCCAGACATAAACATTTGAGCCTCTACTGTTGCCTATACTATCACAACAACAAAATATTAGCATCTTCCCCTACTATTACCGGATGGCCCTACTACTACTTCTCCTACTATTGCCTACTATTATAGGAAAAGTTGTTGCAATGTATCAACTAATTAATGTGCCTTTGCGTCCAGTTGATTGATGTGCAATACAACCAGTTATCTTCAGACTTTTCGTTAGGAGTAATATCAGTCTGAATTTATTCATGGTGTTAGAAAGAGTTTCCTCCTCGGATAAACCTATATGGATGTTATCACAAACTGTTACGTGTATTGACGTTTTTCTTCCTTCTCTTCTGTGAGAATAGAAAAGACTGATTGTTGTTGAATTTTATAATTTGAAACATTCTAAGTGAATTTAATTTAATTAAGTTATATCAGGGCATTGTTGTTATTGAATTATGTTTAAAGAATTTAGCAATTGTGATTATTGAATTGTGTTTTAACGAATTTAGAAGCAGGATTGTTGTGTGTCTTAAAATATAACGAAACAAGCTGTGCTGGGAATGTTTCACTTTTCTATTTAGAAGATTGTGATGGAAATAACCTTTACTGTAAAA
>JAGDQP010002617.1:42422-102437 GCA_022664845.1 Lepisma saccharinum | reverse complement strand
GTATGTATATGTGTGTGTATGTGTGTGTGTATTGTGTGAGTGTGTGTGAATATATGACTCTGTAGACTTGTAACGGTCTGGTCTGAACCTTAGATGCCTAAAGGCCATAAAATAAATAAAATTCAGTTGGAATAGTGTTAGCAGAGGCCATATCACACGTGAGAGTCGGGGACTTTTAATATCTCGTTGTATATGACTCATGGAACCTTTGTGCAAATTTTCAGTAGTTTAACATTTTTGTCTAAGTTTTGTATAAAATTACAGTTAGTAGACTGGGCTACAGGAGTTATTCGCTCTGGTAAGTTTCCTGGATTTTGATTTTTTTGTGTAGTAGACGTAATTTGAAAGCAGCCTCACTCATTCACTGCTAGGCTTAACAGTCCTCATGGGGACATTCGACTGTTAGGCGGCATACATATATAGGTTTGTTCAGTTTCGTCCTATTCCTACGAAGAAACCTGCATAAATTCAGAATTAAATTACTCTTATTACCAGCATATTGAGATTCAAGTGCACTTATTCATCTACAGTTGCTAGTAATAGTTAGGTGTATTATACTTCTACTATCGTCTAGTGGCTAAGATTGCTAGTTACAGGTCGGTGTTGGTTAATGTTACAAATTCAAACCCTACTCGCAACAGTCATGGCCAAGTCTTTCCCTGATTTTCTTCAATCATACCTGTTAAATGTTGTCACTGTCTTCTCCATAAACGTCGCCTATCCATAATTATTCGCCGCATTTTAACAAAAACTAAGCTGCAATAGATTGAAAGTGAAAGGCATCTTCTTCAATATTGCTGTCAAAATATTTTGTTAGGTTAGCAGATTAGAATAGGTTAGGTGGGGACGTATCTAAAACGTTCCCCAGACAGTCGTCGTAACCTCTCGTATAGGAAAAGTGATACGTTGAATATTATGTAGACTAAGGCGCTAGTAATAAGCGAAACATCGTTGAAGGTTTCAACATGTCTGTATTATCCAAATAATTTTCTAATATTAGTTCAGAACAACAAGCAAAGCAAGCTATAATGGTTTACGAAACATCGACGCTACTAAATAATAATATCCACAAATGTGACTGTAGGCTCAACACAACACAATTCAAGACCCCAAAGGTCAATTCAACTTATACATGACCTGACCTCACACATCGGACAGTCAGCGCAACCATCAATCTCACAGCCACAATTGATGCCATATTTAAAACTTCTGAGGGGCTCTAGTCTAGTGGTTATAGCGTTGGAGGCAAATTGGGGAGTCACGTGAATAAAGACGTGACGGTCACACACGGTCAGAGAGCCCCTCATACGTCTGTTCGTGGTTAGGTACGAGCAGTGCTGACCACACAGCTATTTCTCAGGTGGACGCAGTTCCGCCAAACACGGACAGATGGCGTTGGGGCAGGCTCAGGGCATATCGGCCTGTTACGCCAGTTGGTCATTTAAAACTTCTAGAACTCAAAATATATCACAAGATACAACATATTGTTCAATTTATAGCTTTGCTTGAGAGCGTCTACCATTCATGATTGCACATGTCTCACCCATATAAACACACTTAATATTTCTTCAAATTAACCAGGTGCAACTATCAGCAATTCTTACATACATCAACATATTTGTAACTTATTACCTATTAACTCATTCATTATTCCTATTTGCTGAAGACGTGTCCGAAACAAGACATGACAACGGAACGTGTATCAAGTGAGCTTTGACTGTCTATTGTTTCCTCTATTAGTTCTTATGCTTTATATTAGTGTTTCTTCCAGAAGATTTCCTTCGGGAGGGAGCTCGAAAATTATAAATTATGTTTTCTACGGTATGTTGTAAAAACGTAGATAAAGTGAGTTGTAAATAAATGTGTTTTAAAATACAGAAATATAAATTTTCAATAAAGTTTTAAGACATTTAACATTTTGAACTTTAATCCAACTATCACTAAACGATAAGGACGCATTGTGAGATATAATGTAATAACAACACATTTACTCACATACCAAATGATAGTAATACAAAAACTGAAGTATTAGCTGAACAGAACTGAGAAAAAGAACACGTCCTCATATTTAGTATAAGTGAAGTACTAGAGAAAAAGTTGGTGAATTTTTAAACAATTAAAAATTAGCGTTTATGAAGGGCGATTAATTTTACAACAAGAGTGACTTTGACGGGAAACAAGGCCAAGAGAATATTTCTCAAGAACACAATGGTATAAATCTAGCGACATAAAAATATAATAATGGGGTATTATTAAAATTTCACTGTCTCCTAAAATTAACACATTTGTAATTAGAAGACCAAGACTTGAGTTCCCAATTAGACTTTAGATCGCACCAATAGCAAATTACTTCTATATCGCCAGCAGCACACACGTTAAACGTGTGTGCTACTGGGGATCTCACCTCGAAATTTTCGATCTGAGACAAAGATGCGTAACAGCCACTTCAATTCAATAATTCAAAATTGAAATGCATAGTTCGCATAAAATTAGTCTCAGAAATTAGTCAAGAGTATTGTTCCAATATCAAGAGTCATGTGTGTGTACGGGGAAGGTAAAAGTCAGAGAAAATCCTTGTTTGTGATTAACAAAAATGTTCAAATAGGTCCCAAGCAAAGTTTTACTTGCTTTGGACAATTTTTTTTTTTAAACGAATTTGATTGGCACCAGTGAAGAAAAGTACGATGGTATCGAGGAGACGTAAACACGGTTAGTTGGCACTGTTTAAGTACTGGGTACAATTCAGTTTAAACGGAATGAATCAATCATACACCACACACATACAGTATAGTAGGTGCCTATAATGGTTAAATTTCCATTAAAATAAAAAAAATAGAACAAACAATAATTTAACAAGCCGTTCATCAATTGCCCCTAATCCCTAAATGAATCGGGCAATCCACATAGCTGTCGTGAATTTATATGCCGCACAATGACGAAAATGCAATAGGCAATTTGAAATGTGTATTTTAAATCAGAATCAAGAGCCTCATTTTGCATGGGAATATTATTTGTTATCAAAGTAAAATGAAAAGTAATAAAAGAATAAATGAAAATAAAAATCGAATATGGTAAGTATCGAGTATGGAATTATAAATCGAACATATAAATCTGCATAGACATTTCCAAGCACCTGTGCACTAATTTCAAATATCACAGTGTCAGGCAGCTTAAAGTCTACTTTGCACAAACCCGAACAAATCAATATGAAAATCACTTCAATAAATACAAACTAAATAATATTCTTAAAAACTTGGTAAACTCTATCTTTATATGGGCCAGTCTAGTAACTTTGGACTTCGGCCTGTTACGATTCGCCTTTACCTGTTAAAATCCACACCCATGCCCCTGCCGGGACTCGAACCCGGGACTTTCGGGCCGATGGCCTACCACCGCAGACCGTTCGGCCACCCTGCCGGCAAGAATATTCTTAACATCTGACATATTCTACCTAGGTCTAATTACGAAGTCATGGGAGCTTATTTACTCAAACATGGTTTTCCAGTTTTCTCGTCTCACCCATTCACAAGCACATAGCGCCTACGACTTTTAGAATTTGCAAAAACATAATTCCACAATGAGATTCAGCGTCGAGATTTACCATTCAGTGATAAATTATAAAAAAATAAAATGAATATATGATATTCACTCCCATATAGCCCATGTTCCGTTTTCCGTTATAGGATACAGAAAACCATTTTTGGAACACAAAAATATTATTTGACTTTCACGTACCAGATATAGTCTACCACACAAATGACGATCAATCACCTAGGCGGCGTTGTATAACCAAACGGATCAAAACACACCAATCATAACAAGTTACAGTTTTCCATCCAAATAGCTACAAATTAATCCCAATAGATGGTATAGCAATCCATTCTTCCAGAAATTCTCTCAAAAAATAAAGATACTATGAAATAATACATTTCAGCGCGGTCCGCTATCAGCCCACAACACTTGCTGGCTGACGTTAAGACGTATGTGAACTTAGCAGGACCAGTTACGAGGTCGGATTTGTTTTAACTCGTTTAGTTTGTACCGGTTTATACCGTTAAAATTTTCGTTTGTACCGGCTTTGAACCAACGGAAATTGTAAACACCGAATGTTCCGCTAAATTCACATGTACGTACAACTGTACATAGCAGGACCAGGAGACAATTTGTTACAACTTTGTTTACAAAAATCTCTTCTACTTTGTTCGTACCTGTTTGTTCCGTCAAAATTTCAGCTCGTACCGGGTTCATATCGAAAAAAAAAACAAGTGGTCCTTCTAACTTCACGTGAACATAGCAGGACCAGGAGACAAATTGGTTACAATTTCAATCTTTCTTTACAAAAATCGCTTCTACGTCATTTGTTCCGGTTTGTACTGTCAAAATTTCTGTTTGTTCTGGCTTCATACCGAACAAAATCGAAGAACAAAGCGGCCCTATGTTCACGTGAGGTTAGCACATCCACTTGGTTTTAAATTCTTTGTGATATGAATCCGGTGTGAGGTGAAATTTTGACGGTACAAACGATCTAGAGGCGATTTTATTTTTTTAAAAATGTTTCAATTGTAAAGTTTGTCTTCTGGTTCTGCTATGTTCACGCAAAATTAGCAGAACCATTTTTGCGGTTTGATTTTGTTTGGTATGAATCAGGAACAAGCCGAAATGTTAACGGTACAAATGAAGTAGAAGAGATTTCTGAAAAGAAAGTTTCAAATTATAACAAATTTCTCTCCTGGTCCTGTTTTGTTCAAATGAACCTAACAGGACCACTTTGTTCTTCGATTTTGTTCGGTAGGAAGCCAGAGAAAACAGAAATTTTGTTGGTACAGACCGGAACAAACGACGTATAAGTTATTTTTGTAAAGAAAGATTGAAATTGTAACCAATTTGTCGCCTTGTTCAGCTATATTCACGTGAAGTTAGCAGGACCACTTGGTTTTTAATTTTTTGCGATATGAACCAAGTACGAACTGAAATTTTGACGGTACAAACCGGTACAAATGAAGTAGAAGAGATTTTTGTAAAGAAAGTCTCCTGATTATAACAAATTAGTCTCCTGATCCTGCTATGTTCACGTGAACTTAGCAGGTCACTCGATTTTTAGCATTTTCGTCTGTTCAAAACCGGTACAAACGAAAATTTTAACGATACTAACCGGTACAAACGCAGTACAAACTAAAAGAGTTAAAATTTTCTCCGGCCTTGTAACTGGTCCTGCTAAGTTCACAAACGTGACGTTAAGTGGAGTTTGACTCGTGTGGGAACACTTTTAGATCTTAAAATTTCCAACATCATAACTGAAAAATATATAATATTATATTACTATAAAACCTACTGTACGGTTATTAACAAAAATCAGTATCGCGTTAAAGCGATTCTTCGCATGCTATACGCAATAGCCAGGGTAACAAATACGTTCTAAAACTCCGAATTGGCTTTGTTTACTTAGATTCTTGTTTGTTCCATTAAACAAAACTAAATTTGTTCCAGAATCATTTATTTCTATGTTATTCATTCGTTTGTGCAAAGTACATGAAATAGTCAGAAATAAGCAAGTTTTTAACCAAGACAAAATACTCCAGAATTGTTAACAAATGTTCTTAATTCTGTAAGTGACAAGCAATAATATTTCATTTTGTAATATTATTATAAATATTAAAGTTTCAGGCTTGGCTTTTACATTGTTACAACAAAATAGGTCAATGAGGAAGTGTGCGGAGCCGTAACGATCTAGGTAGCGTGTCAGACTATAAAATACTGGGACCTCATTTTCATTCCTTCGGTGGTGTTATATTTTTTTCAGTGCTTGCAATTCAAATAATCTAAACAAAATTTTGTTGAAAGAAAACGAAGTTTTGTTTGAGCCCTATTCTAAGAATTCATTTGGCAACGACAGTTTTTTCTATGTAGGTCAATCGTCGTGATTACAGAAGTAAGAAATTTTTAAAAGAACATAACTTTCCGAAGGTGCAAAATTTTGAATCGAAATTACGTACTCAGATACCTTAAATCTTATTTTATTAGATAAACATAGAATGTGGAAATATCTGTATTTTGTCACACATAAATTAAAATTTTCTTCATTAACTGCAATTATCAGGCAAACTTGATTTAGGTCCACTATGATGCTTAGCCTTCCCCCTTATGTATGAATAAATTTCATTAAAGGATCATACGAAATTAGTAATATCACTCCTGCAGACAATACTTTGTAGTTTTCAGTTATTTATTATCATTAAACTAAAACGATGTACTAACAGCTACCAAAATTACATCAATAAAGTCGTTGTTATCAGTCCAGTCGTGATATAATTTTTGCTGGAATTAATTCAAACAAAAATAATTCTTGGTTCCTGTCCATGTACGTGCACTCTAGTTTAACATACTAAAAGTGTACACTCTGATCTCCGCGCTATCGGCCGTCATATTGGAGAATAAAGTCCATTCGACGTCTTGAAGACAACTTTTTGACACTTACGCGAGAATGGTGCAAGATACGAAGAATACGCATGGGACATAAATTAAAGGATATAAAATTTTACACAATTTTGGTCCTCTTCATTATTTAATACGACCCATCGTTTGGTTACAATCCACATGTTTTTTTCAATTATCATAATTTTAAGTTTTGTGTCTTATTTTCCCGTCAACAACAATGATTCGGGAAATAGATCAATCTATGAATGTTTCTTCATGTGGGTTTGTGTACTACACCTTTCTCACCGAAAATTTACCTCGAAAGCATATGTGGGCAGAGGTGGAGGAGATTAAATGCTCAGGGGGAGGGTAGTAATAATTTGCGATGCTTTTATTTCTCCCGGGTTCCCGGCCGTTGCTTGAATTAATCCAATCAAAATTAATTCTTGCTTCCTGTTGATGTTTGTACCTCCTACTTTAACATACTAATAATCTACATTCTGATCTTTATACCATCTTGCCACCATATTGGAAAATTGAGTCCATTCGACATCTTCAAGACAGTTTTTCGACATTTACGCGAGAATGGTGCAAGATACGAAGAAAATGTATAGAAGATAAATTAGAAAACACAAAATTTGACACAATTTAGTTCTTTATAATTTTCTTGCTAGTATTCGCATGTTTTTTTCAATTCTCGTAATGTCTCTTTATTTTGCGTCTTATTTTGTCGTGAGCAAAAAATATTCGAGAAATAGCTCGATCTATGAATGATTTATTTTTTCTTAAGATTGGTCAGCTAAACAGTTTTCACGGAAAACTAACCTCGGAAGCATATGTTAGTAAGGTGGAGGAGCTTAAAGTTTTGGAGGAGTAATAATTTTATCACTCTCATCACGGCAGAAGCTCTCTTGTAGATGGAGTGATCCGAATAAACATTATAATAAAGTATACCTAACATTATAATAACATACATAACCTTGTATGTTAAGCAGTAAGCTTGGGGACAAGGGGAGTAATAGATGGTGGTACTGAAGTAAAATCAAGACAGAGGGGAATAAAGAATTTTGAAAGAACAAAAGGAAATAAATAATACCTGCTTTGTATTCTAAGTGCGTATTTCGTATATTGTCAGTCCATACTTTTTTCCGGTCTTCATGAGAAGTTCACTGTATTACAGATGTCAGTTTCAGCATTGCCTACGAAGTCCATTTCAACAAGTGATTGTTACCGCCTATTCAATTCATTTCATCTTATCTTATCAACAAGTGATATATTGGTACACTTTTTTGAATTGCAATTTGTGCAAATGTCTTTTGTATTTGCAGATTCTTGAGCATGGGTCCTCTAAAGAAATTTTGCAGTTACACTCGATCATTTTAAGTAAGGTGCTGATGCTGTTAGTAAGTCCGTAGTTACAGGATTTCTTTCATCCAAAATTGCAAAGATTTTGCAACTTATCTACTAGAGTTTTCCAAGCAATACACTGATAGTGAACTCGAAGCAGATGACAATTTGCAGTGTTTTCACTTTGCAGTAGACGAGCGAGCAATATTAAGTTCATTCTTTGCTATCCAGATTTTCTTAGATTTGTGTAAGCGGATAGAATTTACCGGACCGTGTTCTCATAAAGATTGAAAAACACTGGGTAGACAGCTTAGTTCAAATGTGCAGGTATCTTAATTGTGCGGTAAAACTACGAAGAAGCTAACATTTTTGCATTCCCTGAAGGCATTATTCTTATTGACTTACCCAGACGAGCAACTTAATTTTCAATATACTGACGAGTTCTGTGGAATAATGTAATCAAAGAATGCCGAGGCCAGGAAAAACTTTTGTACTTTCCTGGTGAGTTATATCTGAGAGTAGGTAAAAGTCGGGATGGCGCCTACAAACCAGGTCCTGGTAGACTACTTTCCATCGTCCACTCTTTCACCCTATTTCCCCGTGTGTGTGTGTGAGAGAGAGATAGAGAGAGAGAGTTGTCTAAGTCCATAAAAGTTAAAATAAAAGTGTGTGAGTACAGATTTCACGAATGAGATTGGAGGGGAAAGAAACTTGGATCTCTGGTTTGATTCCAACGCCGTAGGACTGACGAGGACTCAAGAAAGATGTCAGTTAGAATAGTCGCTTACGTTACCTTCCCGTAACCAACTTGTAGGCAACGACCAACGGCAACACTACAGCCAGCTGCTACATATGCACATCTTTTGTGCTCGAGCATTGGTATACTAAATCGTAACATTCCACATTAAAGATATACAGTAAAAATGTTTTAGTAGGTCCTTATATTTATATTTATATTTTAACAACAAAGTTGTTCTTTTAAGAAAGTAAACATATCTTTAACTAGTGCATTAGCTTTACAAATATATATGGAAAAATACAAAAGGAACTAGGAGTAAATACCACTGTGTATGAAACAACGTTTCGTACTATCCACAACAAATAAGGAATATTCTTAAACAGTTGTGACCTTCATGTGAGCGTCCTGTTCTCAAAAGTGTTAATAATCGCTTTGTCTCACATGTGCATAACGGTGTAATATTATCCTGATCGAATACAAAAAGAGTGTGTGTATGTATCAGCATTGTACCAACACTTCACAAAAGATGAGGATATGGCGTGTGCCTAAGACATGGACAACGCCCGTTAATTTTCAATGTTGTTCCACTAATCTTCTGAAGAGTGCTTCTTAGAATCAACGCCCACTTAACACTTGGACATAACAGCACTTTTAAAAGGTTTGTTTTCTTTTCATTTAAATAATACACACAAATATTGTTCTACATCATATGTCGTATGGTGTTAATTACAAAACAACTTGATTTTATTTTTTCCGACGGTTAGAACATGTTATAATAATGTATCTTGTTTTACAAGAATAATTTTTAAAACTATTTTCCTAACCATTATTATGGTTATTAATATTCTTCCGAAAGAGTCTGATCTTTCACGGGTAGTTAACCAATCTCTCTTAATTCCAATCCTGCGCCTTGCCTTAGTACACGATATGTCTTCCTTAATGGCGCGAAGAAATCTAATTCCTCCTCTTCCTCTTGCTCTTCTGCTATTCCCTTCAGCCTATTTTCTATTGCATTATTTAGTATACAATCTCTCTGTAATTTTTAATGTCCTAACCAGTTTCTATTTCTGCCCATTATTGTCTAAAATAATGTTTGCGTCTCAATTACTCTTTCCTTCATTTCTAGTTACGTATCGTTTCTCACCAACTGATATCTTCATTAATAGTTCTGGGAAAATAAGGGAAAGGCGGTCGCCACAGTAAACGTGACCGTCAGTTCCTAGTGCCATATGTTAGCCACCTACTCTGAACGTTGCAAAACTGTTGTACCAAACCTAATGTTTGTTGTTTGCGTCACATATAATGAAACGAAACATCTAATCAGACTTTTCTAACACAACGCTGCATGTGTTGAGGATTATGTTAATTTTCAACGCATATTTCAGTGATGCCATTAGACCCCTGTGGGAGTGTCACCCCCCAAATCCTCGAGAACACTCTCTCCAACTTTAACATTTTTGCGTTCAAAAATCGATAGGACCCGTGTAAAACTCTACTTACAGTCTCCCAATTTTGACTTTACATTCCAGAAACTGAAAATTCTTGCGGAATCCCTGGCATATTGACAGTGCGCTGGTCTCTCTAACCTTTAGAAATCAACAAATTACCATATTATTAAGAAAGAAACATATTGAACATACTTGAAGGGTATCGTGGGGAAACTGGGGTTGTCCATTTATAACGATTTTGTGTTGTATAGCTCATTCTATTGGGGAAAATTGGAACTACAAAACTGTGAAAGAACGAAGGGAAAAAATTATAAAAGACCACACGAGGCAGTAATACATATTTGTTGCACCGTTTAAACATTAAGCGATGAAGGAATTGAAACTTGATTTTCTCAATAAACCTGTTTTGTGATATTCCTTGTTTTCTCCCGACAGCTTTCATTTAACGTTTTTGCGTAAATAATTTGAATAGACCTATACTCAACACAAGCTACAAATTTTAAAATATAATTCCATCAAAATTTGAAACATCATATCATTCATTTGTTTTAAACATCCTCATAAATTTATTCCGTTCGTACCAAGACGCCGTAGCTCAGTGGTAGAGCGTTGGCATTGTATGTGAGAGGTCGTGCGATCGATTTCAGTGGCGACCATCCTGACAAGTTTTTCCAGGGTTTTTCTCAATCACACCAGGCAAATACTTTCAAGATAGGTCTTGGCCAACACCTTCCTGAATCTTTTCCCCTCCCCTATCCCGCTCTGAGCGTTAAACACCTAAAGGCCATCAATATAGAATGTCATTGCCCATTCGGAAGCACTATTCTTCTCATGGGTGACTGGAATTTCCCGGAGGTAAGAAATACAGATTTTAATTTTTCACTTTCTACAAAAAAATCCCAAATGCTTTGGCACTTCAGCTCTTTATACAATTTAACTTCTTACAATAATGTTGTAAACTCACATGGACGAACCCTAGACCTAGTCTTCTCAAATTTATCAACCATAGAAGTAAATAGAGAGAACTATCCTATTCTAAAAGAGGATGAATTTCACCCATCCTTACTCATTACTCTTGAATGCAATAGAATAACCAAAGTCTAAACGTAATTTAACCGGTTATAACTTCAGGAAAGCTAAGTTTGATATATTGTACCATGAACTTCGTGCAGTAGACTGGGACTGTCTCAAACACGTAACAGATGTAAATGAGGCAGTAGAATACTTTTATTCTGCTATTTACAGTGTATTTGATAAAAGTGTACCCCGTAGAAAACCATCAACGAAAAATTATCCATGTTGGTTTACAAAAGAAATAATTAGCAAACTAAAACTTAAAGCCTATTATCGTTGAAAGCATAAGAACTCTGATTTAAATAATCAATTTTATTTAAGTGAATTTAATAGATTACGCAAGGAAACAAAGAAAGAAATTGCTAATGTATATAACTTGTATATATTAAACATCGAAAATCAAGTCGCTGCTGATCCAAGCCAATTTTGGAATTTCGTTAAAAGCAAATCAAGACATCTTCCTAACAGTCCAGTTTCATTTAATGGCAAGCTAATCGATGATAATGAGGATATATCTAACACTTTTGCTTCCTATTTTCGGTCCATATACAGAGAAAGTTGCGCTGAATACAAAACAATGGAAATGGGTGATGGTATGTATTCAAGTAATAGACTTGACAATCTGTCGATTTCTCAGATAGGTATGAAAGAGGTATAAGTGGCAATAAAGAAGTTAAAACCTAAAAAAGTAACTGGTCCAGATGGCGTGCCCCCTTGTGAAAGGATATGCGGAACTATTGAAATATCCGTTATACATAATATTCAATCTTTCATTACGCACAGGCACATTTCCACAACAGTGGAAAGAGGCTTTAGTATGCCCAATACCGAAATCCAATAATTCAAAAGAAATTGAAAATCATAGACCAATAACCATTCTTTCGGCGTTCGCTAAAGTTTTTGAAAATTGTCTATATCACCGTATCATAACTCACGTTAGACCAGTAATACCAAACTCGCAGCATGGATTTATGCAGAACAAATCAACGTCTACAAATTTAGTAATAATCACGGATTTTATAGCTAAAACATTAGATAATGGCGGTCAGGTTGATGTTATATATACCGATTTTGCCAAAGCATTTGACACAGTAGACCATTGCATATTACTGGCCTAACTTAAATTTACAGAAAACCTAGTGAAACTTCTTTCATCTTACAACACCGTGCACAATCTATAAAGAATTTGTATCAAAGGAATTTGAAATGACATCAGGAATACCTCAGGGCTCAAATTTAGGCCCGTTACTATTTTTATTATTCATAAATGACCTCCCTGATTGTATAATAAACTCTGAGAAACTATTTTACGCAGATGATCTTTAAATATTTTCTAAAGTTGAATCAATTAAAGATTGTTATCAATTACAAGTAGATTTAGATAGCATAAATAGGTGGTGTCACAGAAATAAACTAGACCTGAATATAAAAAAAAATGCACTTCGATGACGTTTACTAGACGACAAAAATTTATTCAGTTTCCTTACTCAATCAATAACACAGTTTTACCAAGACCAGAAATAATGAAAGATCTTGGGGTTGTCTTTGACTCTAAACTAACGTTTAATTATCATGTAAACAGTATAAGTGTAGAATCATTCAGAATTCTAGGATTTATTTATAGAACAGCAAAGGACTTTAGAATGACTAGTACATACCAAAAATTATATTATTCATTGGTTCGACCGAAACTTGAATATGCATCCATTATCTGGAATCCCACCACTCAAATTAACTGTCAGAAAATAGAACAGATTCAATCTAAATTCCTCAGACTCCTAACGTACAAAACAACTGGCTTTTATCCTAAATTTGAACATTATGTAAACCTAATTCAGAATTTTGAACTCCTTACGCTGGAGAACAGGAGAATCATGATTGACTCACTCTTTCTTTATAAATTAATTCATAGTATAGACTTACTCTCTGAAATCCAATCTCGGATACCGGATACTAGAACCCGAATGGATAACAAAGGCCTTTTCCACTGTAGGAAAGCGCAAAGTGAGATTCTGAAAAAGTGCTTTTCGTACAATAAATTATGTGGAATGAAAAACGAGGTAGACATATTTAATCAAAGCCAAAGAAGTTTTCAGAACAATTTAATAAAATTATTCTAAAGCAAGCAAAATTACTATACTAAGTTCTAGTTTATAAACATAGGATGACCAAAATAAAAACTTACGATGGGCACATACAAACCTAAAAGGGAATTATAAATCATTTAATTATATTTGTATTATCACTCTTATCTTATTCTTATATCTATATTTGTATATTTACTTTGTGTTTTTACAGTGGATAGTATTAACTTACATATATCACGTATGCATTACTACTGCACTTGAAATAGCTATGTTAATTTTAAATTTGACTTTATATTGTGATGTACTTCTCTTGTGTTTAGTATATATTGTGTTTATATTTTGTTGATAATATTGAGAGTAGGTACTGATTATATGTTACTAATCATTCGTGGTAATACAAAAAAAAACTAAATTGTAATTTACTTTTTACAGAATACCATAACTGGGCATACGCTCGTTGTATTCTTAGTAAATAAATATACGTACATCGAAATACTAACGCAAAAATATTAATAAAAGTCAATTTCATCAAGACGAACAAGAAAGCCAAGCAATGCTATTTCATTAATATATAATATTGGTAAATACTTTCAGGGTTTCCAACATTTAGCTGCTACGTTCTGCGTAAATCTTTCCTAAAAGTGAGAAAAGCGCAGTGCTCACATACAATTCGCGATGATACGCATAAAATCTGCATCTTCTGTGAATGAAAGATATAGTAAAAGAGGATTCGTTGACAGTAGTAGAGGAATAGGGGAATATGGTGGAGTGGGAACTGTATGGCAGATCTAAACGATGCCAAAATAATATTCACTTTTTGGTTTCTTGTGTTTCCCATCTTCCACAATCCACTCTGAACTCCCAGCAGGGTGAAATAATAAACCAAGCGGACATGTTACAGTTTAGACAAAAAACAGATGGACATTCAGACATTCCTGTGTGGGAACACAGCGTCTTGGAGTCCGTAGCCGATGGAGAGTGGAGAGTGGCACTTTAGCTTCAGATAAAGACGTATGTGAATGTTCGGACCTCGCGTTTTTTAGTTGCGCCATCCCGGAGTATTTCGATTCGAGCCCCGGGCAGGCTCTATTTCGTCGGGTCGCGCGGATAGTTTTTAAACGGGCGCCCTGCTAAAGACACTTTATTAGTTTCTTTTTCTTATTTTATTGTGATATCCCTTCATTATGTAAAACTTATTATCAATGGTTAGTGTAGTGTGTTTGGAAGCTTTTATCGTTGTGTGTGGGTGTACTTTTTTTTAGTGTAGTGAAATTGTAACCCGAACAGATCTTGTAAGTATGTTTGTATATATAGTTTATTCTTGTATATAAAATTATGTATATAGTAAGTTATTTTTCTCATTTGCTACAACTCCCACAAGAAGTAGTTGTCACCGAGGCGACACCCTACTTGATGGAATTGTTTTGTTTCTTTATCCATATGTCACCGCGGAGGTAGCTGGAGCCATAAAAGATTATGAGACTCATAAAACGAAATTTGGGGGTTCTAGTAAGAGAGTTGTTATTGGTCAGGCGTAAAAAGAAAATGGTGTTTGAATTTTTAAAAAAAAAATGGATTCCGAAATGGAGAAGTTAATTCGTAAATTGTTTGAAGATCAAAATGTGAAATTGGATGTAAAATTTGGGGACAGTCAAAATCAAATTACTCAACAAGGTCGGGAGTTAAGCGAAAAAATTACAACATTAGAAACAAAAGTCAAATCGAATGAAAAATGGGTAAGGGAACAAGTGAAAGCTATGAATGAAATTCATGACAAAAATCTGGAAATTTTAAATCGTGTTCAAGCAAAAAGCGATCTGGAAAGGCAAGTTCGTACATACAACCGGGAAGTCAATAAATCTAGGGAAGATTGCAAAAGGGTATGTACTGCTATTGTTGACGAACAATGTAATGAAATCGATCAAAGATGTAGGCAGATGGAGGAAAGATGTGGTCAGGTCGAAAACAATGAACGTATTCTTAAACTTGAAAGTACGGTTGACACGGAAGTCGCTAGGATCTCAGGTGAAATAGTGGTAATGGAGAAGAAAATTAAACATCACCAACGGGAGTTTGAAAGGACGAATACGATGGAAGAGGAAGTCGAATTGCGGAATACAGCCACTCAAGGCGTATGTTCTCGTCAGAACGATGGTGACATTTCGGAACACGAAACTGATGCTGCTTCCGATTCTGAGAGCGTCCATGAGCGAGATTCGTTAAAAAGTAGTGCAGGTTCTGGTAACAGCATCAAATTGTCTGACTTAGCAAATCTTGACCATTTTAACGGAAATGTGGAAAAGTGTTCTCCTCGTTCTTTTCTTCTTTCTGTAGAGCAGGATCTCCAGATTATGAATATATCCCGATCACAATATCTAATGATATTTAGGCGTTTGTTGACGGGGATTGCCAGGATTTGGTTCGATGACCACTCGAAGAAATTCAAGAACTATACGCAGTTCAAATCTGCATTTTTGGAACATTTTCAGTCAGATTCTGTATTAGTGGCCCAACTTAGCATTTTGAGGTCACAAAGGTTCAATCCTCGTGAATTCAAGTCAGTTACTGAGTTCTATTGGACACAAGTGGAACGATTTCGAAGCCTGTATTCTGAGCGATTATTTTCAGTTGATACTGTTATCCTGGAAATTATGCCTAATCTTCCGTCGAGATTTAGACAAGCTCTCTTTAGTCGGAGGTTTTCAAATTTTGAGGAATGTGGCCAGATAATTAATTACTTAGAAGTGCAGACAGCGTTTTGTGACAGACAGAATGGTCAGGGTATATATAACAACAACAACAACGGGAGAACGTCAGATTTTGTCAACCGTAATGCGCAAAAAGACAATAAAAGGTACAGTCAACATGTAAATTGGGTTGGTGATAAGCGTGATTCTTATTCCAAAAGTACAAGAAGCTTTGGTAATAATGGAAGAAGTAGGAGTCCACAATACTATCAGCGATATACCGAGGATGCAGTTCGATCTACGTTTAACGAGGGGGATCGAACCCAGACCCATGCCAGCAAATGTAACTGTCAACAAGGAAGTTCAGTCCCGGACAATAATAGTAAGATCGTAATAATGGTATGGTTAGACGCAAACAAACTTTCGAAGATGTTCGTTTGGTACAAGACAGGCAAATAACAAATAGTAATGACAGTAGCCAAAGCTTTTCTTTAGAGGATGGGGATCAGTTCCCAGGTTTAAAAGGAGGCAATCATTTTTTTTAGAGAACAGGAGCCCCCGGTGCTAGAGGTGCATCCGGGACAGATAATCAGTCATCGTAATGCTAATGGTAAGAGTATAGTTCACTGTGATAGTAGCTAAGAAATTGTCTTTAATTTATTTAATTGTCAAAAATATATTTTTTAGATTGTAATGAAGAAAATTTGGACATTTTGAGTGAAGCTCTTGCTGCCGAACCTAAACACAAAGTTTTATATAATATTATTGTCACTACAATAAATAACGTTGAAATATTAGCAATTTTAGACACAGGCTGAAATATTACTATAATGAAATTTTCTACATGGTTGAAAATCACAAAGGATTTAAAATGTAAAAGAGTACTCAAGATATTGTATTAGTAGACTTTGTCGGACGTAAGAGAGATAAGGTGATTGGAACAACAGCTACAAATATTATTGTTAGTGGTGTGGAAGTTTGTATTGAAATTCACATAGCAAAGAATTTGAATGCAGAACAGTTGTTGGGGTTACAATTTTAGTCCAACATTGAAGCCACGCTGAATTTTAAAAACAAAGAAATGTTAGTTCAAACTAAAAAGGGAAATTGTTTTGTAATTTGCTTAATAGTTTTGTGTTATAAAGTTATATCCATATTTTTTTTTATCCATTTCAATATCGTGTACATATCTCAATATAATGTGGTGAGGGTAGTTCTTTTCCTTTTGTAGTATGAAACGCCTGAAATATGTTTTACAAAACGATGTTACAAAACCAAATATTGATGTAAATAATATTAGTAAAATATTCCAACAAATTATTGTGTATGTCAAAGTATTATGAGTTGTATTGTGTACTCTTTTGTGTATTGCGTAATTCAAATGTTCCTACTTGCTGGTAAGAAAAATCGCTGTTACAAACTGGAAGTGAAAGGATGCACTCTGGGATTCTATATACAGGGTGTGCCGAAAATAATGAACAAATTTAGAAACTGTTGAACTATTTAGATCTTATACAGTGTTTTTTACCAGTTATGATGGGTTCTTGTAGTTCATCCAGTGAATTACAATCCCCTGTGGGCGCCACATTATGACAGATCTAAACGATGCCATAATAATATTCGCTTTTTGGTTTCCTGTGTTTCCCATCTTCCAAAATCCACTCTGAACTTCCAGCAGGGTGAAATAGGAAACCAAGTGGACATGTTACATTAGACGAAAAACAGATTGACATTCCGACATTCCTGTGTGGGAACCCAGCGTCTTGGAGTCCGTAGCCAATGGAGAGTGGAGAGTGGCACTTTAGCTTCAGATAAAGACGTACGTGAATGTTCGGACCTCGCGTTGTTAGTTGCGCCATCCCGGAGTATTTCGGTTCGAGCCCCGGGCAGGCTCTATTTCGTCGGGTCGCGCGGATAGTTTTTAAACGGGCGCCCTGCTAAAGACACTTTATTAGTTTCTTTTTCTTATTTTATTGTGATATCCCTTCATTATGTAAAACTTATTATCAATGGTTAGTGTAGTGTGTTTGGAAGCTTTTATCGTTGTGTGTGGGTGTATTTTTTTTTAGTGTAGTGAAATTGTAACCCGAGCAGATCTTGTAGGTATGTTTGTATATATAGTTCATTCTTGTGTATAAAATTATGTATATAGTAAGTTATTTTTCTCATTTGCTACAACTTCCACAAGAAGTAGTTGTCACCCAGGTGACACCCTACTTGATAGAATTGTTTTGTTTTGTTTTTTTCTTTTTTTATCCATATGCCACCGCGGTGGTAGCTGGAGCCATAACTGGTGTGCATGAGCTATGGATTTGATGCATGGGGTGGAGGGGAGGCACATGCTCTGACTTGTAAGGTGCAAAAGATCCTACAATTTCTTTTATGAGATCATTATCTCTAAAAACGGGTGAAAATCCTTCAAAATATAATTGTACTTTTAAACAGCCCTGAGCTCTAGTGAACAAAATGGAAAATTTTGTACAATCTACACACTAAATCAGAAGAATGGAATATTCACTCTTCTCAGAGTGGAAAGAGGGGCCTCTTTTTTTAGAGCGGAATTTTCAATCGAAAAGAGCGGATTTTTGAATCGAAATTAATGGTTTTTGACGAAACTTGGATGGAAAATGTGCTATTTCTAGATGAGATTTCGATGGTTTTGGATGTTATTTATTCTTCAAACTAGAAAGGGCGATTTTTCATGTTTTTAGAGTGGTTTATCTATCATCCTTTTAAAGTGATTTACAATGCATCATTGCTACTAGTCAAGTTTGTTCTCCGCCATTTGTTACTGTGAAGGTTAGCGAAAGACCAGGCTATAATGTGAAATTTATCGCTTTGCGTTTAGTAAAAAAAATGACAACAGAAAACCTGGAAACTTTTCTCAGTGACAAAAAATGTACCAGAAAACGTCAGGAGCAACCGAGTCAGATATGCACAAGAAATTTTTGAACGTTGTTCTTCAGTACCTGACGAGACGAAAGAAACCATTTGGAAGGCGTATTCTCGAAGTTGGACGTTTGGCTGACGGATTAAGTTGTTGGATAGTTGGCCGGAAGGTACCAGCAAATTAAAGTTTTTTACCCTTTTATACTCATAAGCACATTACTTTTTGTTTTTACTGCTTATGAATAATTGCTCTCTTTTTTACCTTTTTACATTTTGAACATTTTATTCGTTTTCGTGTTCAGAAGATGAAAAGCTTATCTGAATAGATGGAAATTCCCCTAAAAAAATATATTATTTTACATTCTCATCGAAATGGACTACCATAAATCCCATCTCTTTTCTAGCGGAAAGTTTTCATCTTTTCTCGGCTGAAAATTCACTTTGAATGTGTAGTCCCTCTTTCCGCTCTCGAAAGATGAAATATGACGTTTAAATCGAGCGGAATTCTTCTCTTTGAATTTAGTGTGTAACGTGTCTGATATTTTATTATAAAAAGAACAAAATATGTATTATTCTAGTCGCGTGTGCACAGCCTAACTGAAATATTACTACAGAAGTTGCAACATCGTAATGAATTACATAAGTTAATTACAAACCTCCAGAATTTTTTTCTCAGCCACGTGGGAGGTAATGAGAGTTTTCTCCCCATAAGTTGTCCCGGTCTCTATATCTGCATCCAGCATCCAACAGTAAATAGAAAATGGCTGAATATGATGATGATATATACAGATGCTTATCAGAATAATGGAAACACCTGAACGAAAGTGCAACTTACCAGATTAATATGGTGTCGGGCCACCTTTCGCCTTCAGAACAGTCTTGATGCGACGTGGGATGGAGGCATAGAGGTCGTGAATGGTAGCAAGTGGAATATTACACCATTCCTCGTGCAGGGCATCGGCCAGTTCTGTGAGAGAGGATGGAGGTGGAAATCGTCGCCGGAGTCGTGTTTCCAAGATGGACCACAGATGTTCAATTATGTTGAGATCTGGGGATTGGGCGGGCCAGGGGAGGTGTTGAACTTCATCCCGATGTTCTTCAAACCCCGCTGCAACAACTCCAGCTGTGTGAATGGGTGCATTATCATCCTGGAATATGGCGTCATTGTCCGGGAACAACATCCGGACCATAGGATGCAAGTGGTCTCCTAAAATTGCGACATAATCGTTGGCAGTGATGCGTCCGCGAAGTGTGACCACAGGACCCAATGAAAACCATGATATTGCGGCCCACAGCATCACCGTGCCGCCGCCATGTTTCACAGTTGGGCGGAGACACTGCAGATCATACGCTTCTTTGGGCGTTCTCCGCACATAAACACGTCCCGTGGTTTGGAATAGGGTGAATGGTGACTCATCCGACCATACCACACGTTTCCAGTCGTCAACGGTCCAAGTTGCATGGTCGCGGCACCATTTGCGGCGTGCTAAAGCGTTCTGGTCCCTGATGAGAGGTTTGGCCCGTGCAACACGACCCCGTAAGTTCATGTCATGTAATTCGCGGCGGACTGTGATTGTCGAAACAGGTTGGGGGAGGTGCTGATTGAGTTTCTCCGTCACTTGCGCCGCAGTAGCACGACGGTTCCGCGTGACAATGCGCTTTAATACCCGGCGTGCCCTGTCACTGATGCTTTTCTTCCGCCCACTGTTCCGCTTCCCCGATGTGGTTTTCCCGTGTGTTGTGTAGGCCGTCATCACCTTCGACACTGTCCCTGGCGACACACCTAACACACTAGCCACTGCCGTCACACTCACTCCACATAACCGCGCACCAACAATTTGCCCTCTTTGAAACTCTGAGAGGTCTCCCATTTTACACTACCTCCGTCTGCTGCAACCACTGCACACTCCTGTTCCACGACGCCTGACGTAGTATGGAGACCGACCTAACACACCACCACCAGCAGTCCGGCGCTGTGGTCGCCACGACACCACTGCCAACCCATACATCTGAGGTGTTGCCAACTACAGGTGTTTCCATTATTCTGATAAGCATCTGTATATGGTGCATTTAATAACTCCTGTCCCCTTTTTGTTTCCAATTTAGGGTTAAAAGAATCAATACTTCTTGCTGATATTTTGAAAGCACGTGAGGGAGATGCGTAAAAATTTAACAAAATATTTATGGAAGTAATATGGAATTGGATTTCCCGTACTCCAGGACCTAAATAGGCACAAGCCACCAATTGCGACCACACCCTGACACCCTTCAAACGGTTTTGTCGTTTCCGTAAGATTCTGTTGTTTGGTATGCATGTCGGAAGAAATGGTAAATGTATTTTATTTACGTCGGTTTGACGGGTGCCCCTATAATGTGTAAGGGTGTATGTACCTAGAAGTACGTAAAGTCTAACACTAAATTCCATCCAGAAATATTTGGTTCATCTTTACAGTTTTGTCTGTCTGCGAGCATTTTAACATTGATTTCCCATAAGAAAAATATCAGTTTAGCAGTTTTCGCTAAGAAAAACGACGTAATGTTTGTCGATTATTTATGCGCTTAGCCTTATTGAATTTATATGTAGTATTTCCCTCGTGTGCTTGCAAAATTTCAGCAAAGAACATTCATTCTTTCTACCCTAAATTTGGAAACAAAAAGGGGGAGGAGTTCTGGAACGAACTGTACATATATATATATAGGAAGGACCGCCCCGCTGCTTTAGTGGTTACCGTCATGGACTGCGGACCGTGGGGTTTCGGGTTCGATTCCCGGCTCTGTCAAAGGATTTTTCGGAAGCGAGAGGAATCTGGAAGGGTGCCTACCCAGCATCGTGATGCAATTGGGGAGCTACTGTGAATAAAAGACATTGAGATTACAGTTCAGACTTTCGGCTCTCCTCTCCCCACACGTCTGGTCAGCGTGGGAGCAGTAGCCCAACTCAACCCTCCGAGAGAGGCCTCATCAAGTAGCGGATTGCATATGGCTGTGAATTATATATCATCATCATCATCATATTCAGCTGTAACAGCCTAGTTGCTGTTCCATTTTTATTTTTATTTTTCTCCCCTTTTATTTTCTTAGTCTCCGTTTTGTTTTCTTTCTGTGTGTTCTCTTTAGCTCATTCTCTTTGGTTGGTTTTAGACTCTTTGAGCGTTTTCCGCTTGGATTTTTCTTTGGATTTTTAATCGTTATCCATTCAGGTTTTCGTTAGTCACGCAGCAATGACTTGGATTTAACGCTTGTTTTTGATTGGCCCTAGTCAATGCTTCGTGACTTGTTTTTTGCTGATTGGTGTGAATCAGCCTTCTTCTCCGTTTGCTGGGAGAACTGCTCTCCCACGCCATGTTAGTTTAGTTCCAATTTTTAAACCGAAGCGACCAGATGCATGGGCTTTCCATCACTTGTACTTCCTAAGCCCTGTCTACGAAAGGTAGATGTAAAAACTAAATTTAATATAATTTTCGATTTCGTCTATACCGGAGAATATAATATATCGTATTAAGAAGAATAAAAACCGATACAAGTGCTATCAGGACTTTTTCGTCATCATTTCGAAATTTTCACCGTGTTAAATTATATATTTTGTTTTAAGATTATTTATCAGTATGCATAATATGTTCTAAATTTCAGTATGGGGCCGCTATTGACCGAATTCTTGCATTATAAATATCGGTCCGTTAGGTTTCAATAATCAAATGCCAATTTCTCGTCTCCCGTTTCCCATATCTATTCGAAATTCCCGGTTAGCCATGTTTGACAGCTACAGCATATTTTCCATACTTGATCAAATTAGCAACATGTCTGCTCGATTATTTTTGCGTACCGTTTTGACGCTAATAGTAAATTATAATTTATTCAACATGGTTCGATAATTTTTGGTTTCAACTCCAGCCACTATTCTCCAATGAAAAATCATATTTTATAACAATATTTTGTATTTTTCAAAATTTATTCAGAACGTCTTTTGTATAACGTGGTAATCGTCTGTAATGACGTCACAAAAATATTAAGGTTAAAGTGATTCTTTAATTATCATGCATTTTGGACTAGAACTTCTTTCGTGTAAGTAATACTGTGCTAAAACTTTTCCAAATTGTACAACAATATTTCGGAAATAATTTGTGAAAACATCAACGAAATTTGTTAATAATTACAGAAATTATGGACATTTACGTGTGACTACATAACTTTCAGTTCGGCTTAATTCATGTATACCAGCGATTCAAATTTGTTTGTTTTACAATGCAACAGTAATTCTGTTCAGATTCTGATAAAATTATCATAGCCGAAAGCGTGAAATATGTACATTCTAAGCAATAAATTGGAATTATGAAATTTTTATATTTCTTCGAAAACAATCTTGAGTTTATGTTCAGTGAACGTAGTGTAGAAACCTCTCAGTTAACCAGGTACGATATAAGGCATTAGTTCATAATCCTCGTACAGTGTGGTAATATTTAAAATGTGCAGTGAGTTATTTAATGTTTAACTTAATATCTATTGGAAATTAGCTATGAATTGTTACGTGAAGTTGACAGCAATTGATACTCATTATTTCTGTGTTTCGGTAAACCTATCGTTTTAAGTAATGTGATTTTTAATTAGATTAGATCGGTTCATAAATCTGTAGACCAGTGGTAGGATTCTTTCGCCAGCTGAGAAGTGATGACTTGGGAAAGGAACTATATATTGAATTTCTGATTATTTCTGCGTTGAAATATGAAGTGACTCCAACATGTGATTTGTGTTAATATATATTATTTGCGTTTTGCGTTATGACACTACGTTTGGATTGAGTTGCGACCGTCATTCGTTGTGTTCGTTCGTCTTTATTTCAGGAATTGCGATTCCAGACTACAGGTGTGGGCCCTACTAAGGTAAAGGTAAGACATGGTCTTTTGCCACCCTGTAGACTTCGAAGTGAGTAAAGACATAGTAAGAGTCACATATGAGTCGTTTTGCGTAAGATTATTTCCCAAGTAAAGATTTGCGTCTTTCTTTCTAATCTGTCGCTAATCTGAACCAGCTGGTACTTCAGAGTATGAACTGACGATCTAATTAAAAGATTGGAGGTGTCGCCTTACCGGTATTTCCTCCCTCGATCTAAATTATTTTTTTTTACAGTGATCACAAGGATCTGGAATCCTCTTTCCCAGATATTCTTAAATCTGGAAGGCATTTCTGCGCCGCTCGTCTGGGGTGTAGAAAATGTTTGGAGCTAGAGGTTAGGTTAGATGCGTTGCGTGGGTACTCTAGGCTCCTGGCGACCCTATTTGTCTGTGTGATCCACTTTTGGGATCATTAGGTTGGGGTGCCGTTGCACAGCCGTCTTCTATCCATTGCTGGATGAAGGCCTCCCATTTTCTTTCCACATATCTTGATCTGCTGCTATCCTCATCCACGTAGCTCCTGAGAAACGCTTGATTACATCTACCCATCTTGCATTTGGACGTCGTCTCGGTCGGTCGTTTCTTCTCTCTAGGAATCCAATGTAGTACATTTGTCGTCCATCTTCCGTCTGTTCGTCTTGCTATGTGACAGGTCCATCTCCACTTCATCTTCTTCACAGCCTTGATTTTATCCTCTACTTTTGTTTATGTGCTAATCCATTCCTTTGTCTCCCTGTCCCTAATGGTTATTCTTAGCATGCATCTCTCCATTGCTCTTTGTGTGACCCTCAATTTTTAGTTGTTTGCCCATTCAATGTCCAAGTTTCACAGCCGTACATCATCACAGGTAAGGCACATTGATTATAAATTTTACTTTCAGACATATCGGAAGTTTGCTTTAGAAAATAAAGTGTAGTCTTCCAAACGAACTCCACTCCATTTTACATCTTCTATTTATTTTATCCGTCAACTTGACATGCGATGTTTTGAGCTGACCTAGGTAAACATACTTATCAACTATGCCTATTGTCTCTCCGCTAATCTTTATTTCCTTCTTTGCAGCATGTTGATTGTACATTATTTATATTTTACTTAAATTAATTTTAAGACCTATTTCCGAACTCTCATTACATAATTCTTCCATTCTGGTTTGTAGTTCTTCTGCATTTGAATAAAACAGAACTATATCATCAGCGATCATAGGTGATGAAGATATTCGCCATTAATTTTTATTGAACTTCATCCCAGTTTAAATTTTGAATACTCTCTCCAGGATAGCAGAAACAGTTTTGAGGAAATTGAATTTCCTTGCCTTATTCCATTTCCAACTTTAAATTTTTCACTTTCTTGATATAGTCTAATGACAGATGTAGCAGTCAAGTAGATGTATCACAGTAACTTGAAGTATGTACTTTCGATGCCTTGATGTTTAAGTGATTTAAGTACTGCTGCAAGGGATACCAATCGAAAGCCTTTTAAAAATCTATGAATCCCAAACATAGTGGAAGTTCATATTCGTTAGTCCTTTTCATAACTTCATTCAATACTTGTATGTGGTCCATTGTGCTAAACCCACGACGAAATCCGGCTTGTTTCCTGCCCTGGTTAAAATCGAAGTCTCGTACAATACGATTCAAAATCACTTTGGTGAACATTTTGTATGGAATGACAGTAGACTAATTGGTCTGTAGTTTTCGATGCGTTCTTTGTTCCCTTTCTTATAGAATAAAATAATAATAGCATTATTTTAACCTAAAAGTATTTCTCTCTTCCTCAGGCACATCGAGAATAATTTAGCAAGTTCCTCTTTCTTTTCACCTCTCCCATTGAAACATCTCTGCCATGAGTGCATATTCCCCTGACGATTTTCTCTTCTTCAACATTCGAAGTATTTTTTCCACTTCTTTTTTCAATACGTCTTGGACTTCAACGTCATTTTCTGCTGAATCATCATTTCCTAGTTCTTTTTCGGAGTAGTAGAATTTTCTGTATATTTTAGAGTGTATTGAGTATAATATTATTTCATGTAAATTTATAGAATTTTTAGAATAAATCAAAGGTGAAAATTAGCCCTTTTGCACAGATAAAATATACGAAAATGCAAAGTACTTTATTCAAAATGTTATCGTACTGCTAGTAATAGTACTGACTTTGAATAGTGAACTTGTACTTGTCGTTCGTTTGTCTAAAAAAGAGCCTTGTTAGTTTCCTCAAGAAAGTGCGACTTTGTGATCTTTAGCAGAACTTATACATTTTGTAGCGACTAATTGTCTTAGTTACAAATACGAACTTTAGTTTTAATATCAGTCACCGTAAAGTTTGCAGAAGAAGAAAATAGACTCGTATGTAAAGTGACTGTAACTGCCTTTGCGCCAGAATAGAAGATGAAAGAGATATAGACTCAAGTTTAAGTGTTCATACCGACCTTCGTCTGGTGCTAGAAAATAAAATGGTTCTAACCAGAGACTTCACAGTGCAGATTTCCGAGGTACGTGTAATAAGGACTAATTCATATAAAATGCTCAAAATCACTCTAATTTCAATTAAAAGAGAAGAGATCGTTTCTTAATAATATCCCCTATATTTAATAAACAGTAAAAATGTAACTTCTACTTTGTCAATTACCAAAGGTTCTCCCTTTAGTAAGTAAGGTAAAGTTGAATTTAGTATGTGGCTCCATTTTATAGCTTGAAAACAAGCATCAGTAAGTAAACATGAAATGTAAAAGAAGTGTACATTTTATTGCTGTTTGGAGACAAACGACAAATGTTTCCAGCTCTACCGCGCCCTCCAACGATGTGAAAAGTAAGTAAGAACCTCATTTTCAATGATATACCGTGTATATCCCAAACTTTGGGAGGTGACTACATCAAAACAAGAAAAAATCACCGAGCCGTCGTAGCTCAGTGACAGTGTTGGTATAGCATTCGGGAGGTCCTGGTTTCGATTCCAGCGGCCGACCATCCTGACAGAGGTTTTTCCAGGGTTTTTCCCCAGTCACGCCAGGCAAATGCCGTGATGGCACCTTCAAAACAGGCCCTGGCCGACATCTTCCCGAATCCTTTGCCTTCTCCTATCCCAGCCTGAGACTTAGATGCTTAAAGGCCATAAATAAAAAAAAATCAAGAATTCCTTTGAAGATATTTCGAAACATGTCTGTAATTTCGGACCTACAGGCGTTGAAAGTTACAACGGCATCGTCACAAGTTACGCCATATCGACGCCGGCCGGGTGGCCTCTAGGCCATCGGCTCGAAGGTCCCGGGTTCAAGTTCCGCAAGGGGCATGAATTTTAACAGCTAAAGGCGAATCGTGACGGGCCGAAGTCCAAAGTTGCTTCACTAGCCCATATAAAAATAAAGTTTACCAAAGTTTTACGTTATATCGACACACAATGTCGTAAGTGGTGTCAGTTTAGCAAGTCACAATCGAAATAAAACGAGATGAAATGTTTATGATTGACCCCCTTTGGAGTTTACAATACTTCTGAAGGATCCTCCTGAATTATACGTGTATATATGCAGGATGTACCTAAAATTTAAGAGGTGATTCCTGACATCAAACTATAGAGAAATTCCTATGAACATGGGGTTGATTTCGCTTCCTTTCCGAAATACAGGGTGTACAACTTAGAGGCCAATGAATGTCGTACGATAGTAAAGCAAACAATATCGGTCAATAAATCAGAAGTAATACACGAAAGTTAATTTGTGTTAATTTAAATGAATGTATCCTCAGAGAAGGTGTGTAACAAATGAAAAGACAAAATAAAAGTGTTATTGGATTGTCAGTGTTTCCAACCTGATATAGACCTATTGTATTTTTTTTTAAATGACGCTGGACCGCATTATACCAGATTTACACCACTGACGACCAAATAACATTATCTTTTCAGGTGTTACACACCTCAGGCTTTTCCCCAGGATTTTTCATTTTGGGGGGGCAATGAAATTATCAGGGGGATGTAAGCAAAGTTTATATTAGGCCTAACTTCTCTCTATGTGGTTAGGAAGTTCATTACAAACTATTTCTACCAGGTAGGAACCCAACAATATTATAGGTTTACATTGTATCAAGATAAACTAGAATTGAGAATAATTATGCTTCCATGGAAAATGCCAATGTATCATAAACTATTAATTTTCAGAACAGTAATATTCATTTATATGGATCACTAAAAGTTACGGACAATTGCGTACAGTAGATGTATTAGTTAACTTATAGAGGGAATTGGCACTGAGACCTACAACAGGAATTTATTTTCAAGAAATATGTGTGAACAAAATAACATATAATACATTTTGGATAATATATAAATGACCAAGTTTTTTAAAACTATAGAATTACGACTAGCTTCAACAGGCTGTTCACTGAATATTTACAGCCAACTTCAATTTCATTTATCACCATAACTACATACCAAACTACATAATAATGCCAGAAGCCCTTGCTGAAGAGAACAGTTGTTCGAAATAGTTATTACCTACTATTCTGGAGCAGCGAACTGAAGGATGCAGTTATCTTGGAAAAATAATATATATATAGAAAATAGGGATTCTTTATACTATTGGATATTACTGCGAGTTGTGGTTTTAAATAGGGTAGCTTGGGTCTACTTTGATCAGACGGAGCTATATCGATCCAAAGAAAAAACGGGTCAATAACGCCATGATTTGCCAGATATTCTCCACACAATGGCACATCAGTCGATAGAGTGAAGACTGAAAAGGAATCTCGTAAATCATAATCGTATTGAAATGTTTTTGCCCCTGATCGATATAGTCCCTTAATCTAAATAGACCTGGGCTACGCTACTTGTACTTCTAAGTACAAAACTAAAGCTTGCCTATAAAGATATATTGTAAAATATGTACTTTTTAGTACAATATGGACACACTTAAAGCAGGAATACCAATGGGTCTGCCGGAGCTGAACGAAACCTTGGACGACATACTAAACATGGAAAGTTGGACATTTTCGGTTTTACCTTGGACAAGCATTGTAATAAAACTATTACTTAGTTTTAGAAGTCCTTTTCTATTCTTTATACATATACGGAGAATATCAGGAAACATGGTAAACGGAAAATGCAGATCTTCATTACATGTTGGTGAACCGAATACAAACTCTATATACCTGCTTGATCACCCTCTGATGATGCAACAGTATACGATGTTGGATGGAATCTCTCGTATTTTAGGGTGTGCCTTAAGTATTTTGATATCTTTGTTTATATTTTGCAGAAGTGTGCTGGAAATTTATTAAGTTGCTTTCGAGAACCTAGAATATTTATTTGTTACCTAGATTTAATAGCACAGTCTTGATACACGATTTCTTGATATGCTAAGTTGTGTTACTCCGTCGTTGGGCGCATGATCATTCTCACAACCGACTACGCCATTAAATATGCTGATGCAATCTAAATGTTAACTTCTGTTCGTTCCCTCGTTGGATGCATGTTCTTTCTCACAACCGACTGCACCATAAAATATGCTAGGTTTTCGTACCGATATAAGAAAAAACACTAACATACTTTTAAAATAAAGCAATATGCAATAAACCACAGAAAAATGTTGAAACCCGGTATTTCAAATCCACATTAGAACTAGGCTTTACAAAATATGTTCACGATACATCTTATATGATGATTAAATTCCCAAATATTAATCTAACATTATGTTGAAAAGTTTAACCGACGTTTACAAATGAATATTCCAAGTCGTTCATTGGGAAACATCTATTTATTCATAAACTGTTGAAGTTCATACCGAGAATGTACCTTAAGTACATTCGCAAACTCGGAAACCATGTTTGAAGTGTGTATAGACAAACAATCAAACAAACAAACAAAAAACAATCACAAGACTCGATTCAGTAAAGAACATATATAAACAACTAAGGGCCAGTCAAAAGACCCGATACGTAGATGATAGCTATAAACCTTGCAACGAGTAAAGTCAATCAGCGAAGGTTTAACTTGTAATTAGCTTTTGGCCAATCACAAGCCACGAGACAATTCATTAGACGAACCACTGTTTAAGCAACATTTCAAATAACATACATAGTTTGTTTATAGTTACTGGTTTAAAAATAAACGACAAGCGTTCATAAAATAAGCAAAGTTGCCAAAAACCCTAAATAAATAAAGTTCACAATAACCCACCAATAATTATATTTTGCCTACTTGGCATTCTCCTTGGTTTTCTGTAAATAAAACTGCCTGTTCGAAATAAGACAAGCTCGGGGGAGTATATACAATATATCCCACCAAAAAAGTAAACAAAGTTTAATCTCACGTTTTAAAATGTTTTAATAGGATACACAGTATTCTACTTATCCTTGATTTGCTAAGCATCAAATTACACAAATAATTAGTTGACAATAGCCTTTCACTACACAAATCCAAGGTATATAAAAACTACACGATTTTAGTAGACAATACTACAGTAAAAATGATTTACCTAATTCACCACACTGTTGCAAAAAAAAAAAATGTTTTAAATAATCGCATGCAAAACTATTCTAACAACACATGCAGAAATAAGTGTGTTAATAGTGTTAGAATTGTCTTTTTCCAAAATTAGAATAAGATTAGGTTAGATAGAGTTAGATAGTTATCTCACTAAGTTTCAGTAGTTCCAACGTTAGTTTCTAGTGTTTGTTAATAACGCACATCACTACTGATGGTGTTGGTTAATTAATTTTATTAAGTTTCAGATACAGCTTGAGTTGCCATTTTACACAGAAACTAAATAACATTGCAACAAACTAAATAACATTACTACAAACTAAATAACGTGAAATTAAATTTTAAACAACACATAACACAGCAATTGATATCACTAACATGACGATTATATTACACAAGAGGAATAACTCAGATATTTGTATTTAGCCTTCGATGGAATGTGTTTTTAAATCCGAAAATATCGATATTTGAATCGAGATTATTATACATAATTACTAGTCTGTGGAATAAGGAGCGCTGCAGTATACTTAGCCTAGGCGTGGTACAATGAAGGAGGTTATTATTTCTGGTTATTCGTAAGGGAACACGGAAGTAAAATTTAGATATCAACTCTCCAGTTCTAAGATTCCCGTTAAGTATCTTGTATAAGTACATCAAATCTGCCAGCTTGCGACGAGAAGAGGGAACGTGGAGACCAAGAACGGAACTCGGGTTTGCTTAAGCTACGTACTGATGGTATTCTTCTTTTGACTATAGCAAGAAAAAAGTTCAGAACAGAATCAATATGAGATAGATTAGAAATACTACAATGTTCCAAATTGGGGAGCAATATTCAATTTTAGGGGAAGTGAAGGTTTTGTAGAACATACTCAATATAATGAAGGTCCTTAATTTCTGTAAATCTATAGAGAAAACCAAGTAAGCGCATAGAACTGTTAGTTATAGAAGTCACATGATCAGCAAACAGAAGTTTTTCGTCAAATACCACTCCAAAGCCCTTTTGAGAAGAAACTTTAGCGATAGGATCATCTTCAATGATATAGGCAGATGGGATTTGATTCCTCTTTAAAGAAATAGTAAGAAAAGAAGATTTTGAGAAATTTATTTTCAAGTTCCACGCATTACACCAGTCCAAGAGGTCAGAGATGGAATTTTGGAGATCAGCAACATCCTGTAATGATCTGATTTCTCGAGATAATTTACAGTCGTCAGCAAAAGGAAGAATTATGGTTTTTGATGACGAGAGATAAGATGGGAGGTCGTCCATATATAAGAGGAAAAGGAGAGGGCCCAAAACACTACCTTGAGGTACACCATAGAGAACGGGAACAAAATTAGAAGATGATCCAGAAAGAACAACACGTTGTTCACGGCCAGTGAGATAGTCTCGCAATAATGAAACGAAGTTACCATGGATATTAAATCGGTGAGTTAATTTATAAAGAAGAAGATTACAATCAATTCTATCGAAAGCTTTACTAAGATCTAGATAGATGACATCAAGCTGTGTGTTATTGGACAGGGATTGGGTAGCATCAGAGAGTAATAAGGACAGGTTGGTAAGAGTGGAACCACCAGGAAGAAAGCCATGTTGAGCAGAGTCTAGATAAGGTGAGACAAAATTATAAAGTCTATCTTTGATGATTCTTTAACACACCACAGACAAAATAGATAAAAGAGAAATAGGTCTGTGTGAAGAGACATGGGTCTTATCTCCAGATTTCAGAATGGGTATAATATTAGCCTGTTTCACAATCTAACTCAAACTAGCGAAATGTTGAACAAACCATCTGTGAACGTTTTAGATAACTTAAAGCTCCGATAAGATTCGCTAATAAGAATGGTTCGTCCATAAATCACTCGTTCTTCAATGTCCATTACTGTTACAGTTTCCTTGTTAGTAAACATCACTATGTTATAGAAATGTATGCTTATAAACTGTTGTTAGGTTAGTTCACATAAATAAACACATGCTAAAATGTTATTGATTAGCACACGAATATTGTTAGGTATAACACGCAACATAAATAACATCACAATCTTGATTTTTACCTTACATCGATGAACGAAGCTTCTAAACGTTTACAGATAATGTAGTCTAAATGTCTAGAATAGATCACAAGTTGTTTGTTCAAATATAGACTCTGTTGAAAGCATACGTTAAATGTTAGATTAAATGTTCTGTTAAACCATCACGTTTGTTGTTGTTAGCTATGAATAAATCCAGATCAGTTTCTCTGTTAAGCAATGTTCTTGTAACTCTTGATCCACTGTTAACATAAAGCAACTTCATTATTATAGTTGTTGTTATTCTTTAATTCGAAAAAAAAATCACTTATGAACTGATTCGTTCAAAGCCACGGGTAGAACTTGGATCGAACTAAAGTTAATCCATAAGTCGAGGCAAAATCTTATCAGTGTTGTTATATTTGATGAATAGCTTGTTGTCAGCCTGTTGATAGAAGAAAACCATAGTCAAACCTGTTTATGTTGATATTCTGTTAAGTTGACAAGAGCTAGAGTTGCTTGAAGTAATGTCATTTCACAAATATGTTGCATAAATGTTCGTTAAACACCACAAATGTTAGATATGTTTTCGTTGTTTTTATGTTTGTTCGTTCTCCCTGTTGCCATGTCCGTCTAAGATTGACTATTCCTCATCTGTTTCATTATTCCTGACCATACTATCTAATTCTTCATATAATTGTTGTTCCTGGCCGTTCTGGATTAATCTAAGAAAATGTATCTTTTTCTGAGTAAATCCTGGATATAAAAGAAGACTGATAACCACTTTCTAATAAAAGAGCGGAAAAAGATCATTCTATTTCAGTCCAGTTATCGACATTATTATTCCTAGCGGTGATGAACTTGCGAGTTCCATAAGCCATAGAGTTAGTTAGTTAGTTAAATATTCCTAGTAGATCTTGACCTTTAAATGTTGGTTTATTAGTTTGAGTGGAAGCTTCTATCGATTCTAAAGTTGATATCTGATTAGTTTGCTGATTAGAATTAGGTCCATCTGTTTAAGCCGATTTATGAATAAATTATGTTTGAAATAATGTTCCCATAAACAGCTCATTGTTATTCTGTTCGTGGATAAGTTTCAAAGATTCTTGCACTGGATTATCATTAACCTGGTTACGTTGAGATAATTTTTCTGCGTCAGCTGTTAATGAGTTTGTACCATTAAGCTGTCTGTCCGATACGCGTTTATCTTTATGAACTGAGTTCATTGCTCGTTTCTTAGCAAAGCAAACTCGTGCCCAGTGATTCTCACGTTCACAATAATTACAAATGGTGTTAAATGCTAGGCATCTATTTGGTATCCTATGCAATTAAAAACATTTCTTATACTTCCTAAAAGCTGTTTGTTCCTTAGCCATGCAATCTGATGAACTTGATTTTGTTTTGGAAAGATTCAAATTTATTTTAATTTGACCGATGTTTGTTTCTTATGAACACTTCCATTATACTCACTTCAGTTCATTTCAACAAATCACATTACTATATTTCAACTTCGGTGATTTAGAATCGTTCAGTCTAGTAAGAACTGATGTAGTAAACAATGGTTTCGTTGAAATACACTTTTAGTATTTAAATTTCAGTTAGCGAATTTTATTGTTGTGTTTTCATTATGAATAAATTAATTTATTTTCTTTATAACAATATAATTGAAAAATTAAAGCATAACAATACGAAATATTTAAATTCAAAATTAACAATTGTACTATTTTGTAAATAATCTTCGCATTGGTTCAACCTATTGTGTTCGAAGCGTAATGGACGTACGTGTTTCAGTTGATTAATATTATTTTTGCACATTTCAACGCAATTTTCTTTGTAAATCTCTAATTATTTTTGTAGCGTATCTACTCAAAATTATATTCGTGCTTCATAAATAGTGTTTCTAAAATTAAAATAATTTACATGAAGTGCAATTTCATTACTTATTTTGTGTTGTTACGAATTGTACTATAACTTTTTACAAATAACGCCCTTTTTTCAGTATTGTTTCATGAGTACTACATTTTTTATGTTGGTTCTTTGTTAGCACCTTATGGCAGGTGTTATCTTAGCTCTTTCATACAATTTTACATTTTGAATCTGTTTGCTTTACGTTCAATTTTAAATTACATATTCGGGTAGAAGTCGAGTTTAACCAAATGCCTTAATTAGTGACGATGAGAACATAGAGGTTAGGTATGGTTAGGTGCGATTATGTATCTTTACAATATTTTTAAACAAACAAACGAAAGTGTAAAGATACATTACCATAACTAACCTTACCTAACCTCCACATTCCCAAGGTCACTAATTGAGGCACTTGGTTAAGCTCGACTTCTATACATTCGGATACATTCGGTTTTATTACATCAATTGAGTTAAGATTACACTTGATATAAAGTGCTTTCAATGGAGGAACCGGAATCACTATCCAGTTCCAGTGAATCGAATCACTGAAACTGGATGGTGATTCCGGTTCCTCAGGAACTGAAGTGAATATAATGGAGCAGCTCCATATAGGAATATATATATATATCCAATAGTGATTGTAGTATCAGGCAATATCGTGTGGTTATGAAGGTTAGATTTGGTTAACTCAATTATTACCTGAAATTAGTATTCTGAATCCTACACACATTATATCGACTTTGATTACTTCACAGCAAACCAATGTCAAATGCAATACGAATAGTGAACTCATTATTTTATTAAGTTGACTTAGCAATCCTAGAAAACAAATATTTAAACTTCGCTCCAAGAACATGAACTCAGCAATATTTCAATTAGTAATACACATTTAACATTGGGTAAAGGAGAATAGGTCCTCAGTAGAGGGATAAACTGCATAACAACAATTAGGAGACATAAAAAGATACAAACATTCATATAATATATCTATACCATTTTCATCCGTCTATTACCATGCTCATATTATTCTTCATAACACTTTCCTTTAGTGATGATTACAGTAACTTCATAACTATCTAACCGACCATGAAGCTCGGTTTCATTTATATATTGTTATGATTTTCCGACGTGGATCTTCGAAGCCAAAAGTTTTTCCTGTAATGATCCCGTTATCGTCTTTTACTTTTGTCGAGCTATGGATTAATCTTTTGGTTCTCTTTTGTTTAGCTTTCTTGGTGTAAAGATTTGTTTCTTGGACTACTTTGTGACGTATCTTTCTCTTCTCCCTTTTATTATTTATTTTCTGATTGGTTTATTGTCTCAGCATCTTTGACAGGACCAAATCATGATTCATCTCAAGTATGTGGGTATATATCATTGGCAAATCTTCCCGCTAAGAAAATTCCTTGCTCGTTAAACTTTTCTATCTTCTTATATTAATTAATATATCGTTTATTTCCAGCTTTAAGATATATTGTGTTTATGAATTTTCATTCAGTATGCCAAAATTCAGGTATATTTGGTTTATTTGGTTGGTAATTGAGATCTGTTCTGGGATTTATTTTTGTTCTTCCACCGAACGTACGTCACTTATCGATGATGAAGTTGGTTGAGAGAGGACTCTGAAGAAGGTTACAACCGAGTATGGTTACAGAACACTGACATTCTGAAAAGTATTTTTAGTATATTTTAAACCTTGGATGCCTATTTAGATAAGTGTTCCTGCCTCAGGTAACGTCTGGAATTAGTGGAAATTTACAAGAACCATATCTTACCTAGTAAATTAATTTTTGGAACTTGAAATTTCGTTCTTGATTTCGACTGCTCCGTTGTATCCACATTGAGAAGACATCTTCAGAACTTCAGTGTATATCCGAATCATCTTTCGTATTTTGGACTTTGACGAGCCTAAATTATTACATCTAAATGCTGTTGTTAGTCGTGGAAATTATTTGTGCAACATGAATTCAAGTTTCGACGTTAATTTTGTAGTGTACGGTCAATTCGTCGACATGCAAGAGTAAACTAGGTAAGGGGACGTGGGTCCTCCATACTGGTATATTTAGAGCTTTGATTTAGTTAAGCCGGAAACCGTCAACAGATTTTAGTTTCTCTCACTTATTTTATTAAAGTTTTATTATTTTAAGTAATTCTGTGCTTTACGCACTCATTTTTAGATAAATGAATGTGCTACTCATGCGTATGGTTTAATTCATGACGAGAAGAAGACGAGCTTACCATGTTTTATTTGTTCGGTGTTGGTTGAGCATATGCGCTCTGTTCGTCGGCTTTAGTTCCGTTGGGATTTTTAAGTTAAAATTTCAACCGATTATAAAACTGTCTAGATCGCTAAAACCCGAATGATTTCCAAATTTCTATGAACTTCAATGTATATAAAAATATGAAATTTGAGAAATGTTAGTTGGATAACTTGACCTTTTCTATCGTTTTGTTGAAATAAATAATGGATAAAAGGGGTTTAATAATTTTATTGAAATCGCATGTAGCAGTAGCTATTAAGTTAATTTGAACAATAATGCTTTATGTAAATATATTTTGAGATTATACTATCGCATATAGAACAAATGTTCAGTGAATTGAATTTAATTCGTATTAAGGCGAGTGCACGCACATTAAACTTTCAGTATTTTTATTTTGTGGATTTTCACGTAAATATTGTGTTCAAAATTTGCTACAGCGACCTTGTACACCAGGGGACAACATCGTTGTATTCCAGCGGATAGATAGTAAGTTAGAACTTCTGATTCTCCTACTTCTTTCCTGCGCACCAGTGCAGTTTTCAACTGTAGGTTTTACTGTAGCGCGTGGCCCATTACTGGTGCGCGACTGCGTTTTCTATTTAATCGTTGTTCTGAGAGGTTCAGAAAGTTTTATTTTTGCTACCTTTTCTTTTACTAGAATTTTAAAGTTTACCTCGGTGACTTGTTAGTGTGTATGGATAAACTTTGATTTATTGCATCCAGTTTGAAGTCTGGTGCGTGGAGGCTTGGGCTACTATGGCATTCTCTATGCAGTGATGTGGGTCGTTCTCCGCTCTCTCCCTTCTGATGGGGTGGGGAAACATTTCCTTCTCTATCTCCCCCTCCTTTTCCATCGTTATAGCTTATTCCTATCTCTGCACTATATTTCGGATATAGTTATCTTTCGGTAATCGTGTGCTCCCTCTTCGGGATATTTCCGGTAGTAGTGTGTCCTGGTGATGAGAATGATGTTTTATTTCGATAGTTTGATGATTTATCTTTTTCTCGTACGTTATGTGGCCGTTGGACATGATCTTGGCTGTTGAAGTCGTGACTTAGTTCTTGAGTGACCCGTTTGAGTTGGTCCAGCTGGCCGGCTTCCAGTCCGAGTGTCATTGTTGACTCTTTGCGAGCGTTACCCTTCTGTCCACGTGAAAGTGATGATGTTTCACTTCCTTTCTTCTTACCCTTCTTTAGTGGAGTATGTATATATAAGACACATCTAGGGGCACCTTCTAATAGTGAAGATTGGCGACACTTCACTGGGGAGAGTCCGGAGTGTTCTGGTGTACAGCACTTAGGCTGTTCTGGCCCGGCGCTTATCCTGTTTGAACTTTTTGTGTTCTTGGACTGCACGGTTCTGTTTGCTTGATTTTGATTGGTGTGAGTGTCCCCGTGGTTTAGTGGTTGTGGTGTCTGAATATATACACATACCGCGTTACAACTACCAGTCGAAATTCTTAAGCAATCTTCCTTGCTTATCACCATTAAGATTATAATTCAATATGTGTAGTTCTTAAACATTGTGCACTACATCACCAAGTAGGAAAACATAAAAGAATCAATGAACCATAATCGACGTTCTTAATAAAAACTATAATTATGAGGTAATAATTCTTAAAAGATGTATGACGTCATTAGAAGACAAAACTTTATAAAACTCAAGTTATCTTAAACAAACGTCTGACGTCAACCTTTTTATATGACATAATCACATTAGGTCAGGAAACGGTGAAGATAGAAGCGAAATAGTGAGGTCAACTCCATCCGGAAAACCCTGCAAGACTGCAGTGTCGAAGCTGGTTTCTCTATGCCAAACTATAAATTGAGAGGTGACCAGAAAGAAAGCTTCGGGACACTGCGCTGCTATGCAAATGGCACCTTGTCAGGCAATACGAGTCAGAGATCAGAAGGTACAAGATAGAAGACCTTAATAAGGCTCCAAAACTCGACTTGAATTTGCCTTAGTTCACCAAAGCAACAGTCAATTTTGAAGAGAACATCACATCTGCTCTGCGGAGAGTGGAAATAATTATAAAGGAGGAGGTTTCTTAATTGTAGACAGTTGGTACTGAAGTGGAAGAAAACTGGAAATTCAACTTGGAAGAGATAAAAGCCCGCTTCTATTCGGAGGCCATGAAGAAAAAGTCCAATGCGCTGTACCTCCTGAAGAGAAATCTACAAGTAACCAAAATGAATCCTAAAAATGAGACCACTAACCTCAAAAGTCAGAGGACACTTGAGAGGAACAAGCAAACACTGCCATCCAGACGTCCTAGGAGAGAAACCATTAAGGACCTGTTCGAAAAAGAAAATAATTAAAAATGCAACATAAAAGTACCGTCTATTTCAGGACCAACCAAACATTCTGAAAAGCAAAAACTGTCTTTCACAAAGACAAAAACCTTCAAGTAAAGCAGAATTCTTGTATATTTATTTATTTATTTGCTTGAACTCCAACAGAGATTCATAGCCGCAATTTCAAGAGTGCCATACAATGTTGTTAATACATATAAAACATACAATTGATTATAATCTGTTCATACGAGTAGTGAAGTTTATACAATTTAATATAAGATCCAAGACAAAATTCAGTCTACTGTTGCAATATTTCCCACAAGTTGCATGGAAAACGAAAGAAAAAAGGAGAAGACGCACAACCAAAAAATCAAAATGAATGAATCTTTTATTTATAACATGACAAAGAAGAATTTATCTAAACATGAGGTAGAAGTCAGACGACGAACTTTTCATTCTGTCCAACACCTAAACTAAATATTTTGTTTCACATACAACCGTAAAAATTATCAGGTAGGGGCTGGGTAAGTATTACCAGAATGTACAATTTGGGACAAAAACACATTTATAGAAATACAAAATGGCCCTAGAAAAATCAAGCGAAAGGGATTTTGTACCAGACATAGGAGAGGATATTGGTCCTCTAGAGCAGAAGATGTTAGTACTTCTTAAAACAGAACAAAACTAAACCTGATTGGTAAATAAAGACATGCAATAAACTAACTTAAATTAAGATAAGACATAATTATCAAATCCACACAATAATCAGCAGGGGCCATTCAAGGAAAACAAGACTATCAAGAAAATGTATTGCTACAATCGAGAAATTAAAACATTCATAAAATAATTCAAATAAGGGGGGAAATAAAACCAATTGGGGAAACAAAGGGATCTGGAACTAGAGCTTAAAAGGAAACCGGGAAACCAAAAAACCCGTACAGAAACCCTCTAATAGAGTTCACAAAGCCGCCGTAGCTCAGCGGTAGAGAGTTGACCAAGCATTCGGGAGGTCCTGGATTCGATCCAAGCGGCCGACCATTCTGACCGAGGTTTTCGTAGGTTTTTTCCTCAGCCACACCAGGCAAATATCAAGATGGCACCTTCAACATACTCCCTGCTCGACACCTTCCCGAATCCTTTTCCCATCCCCTATATTGGCCTGAGCATTAGAAGCCAAAAGTCCATAAATAACTTTAAAATTCAATTCAATTCTAATGGAGTCCATAGCAACCTACTCGGCGAAAGATGTACAATTAAACAGATTAAGATCTTTACAATAAACTGATACTTGACAGCAAGTGTACAGATAATACACACAAAGTGTATACACCCCCTCACATACGAAAACAGATAAAAATGGCATAAATAGTGAGCAAACACGGTAAACTTAACAATCGGAAAGAGAACTCGTATATACATACGAGATACATTCATTGGAGGTTGATCCACTTCATTCGTCAATGAGACAACAGATGTGGAGGTGACATACCCAAATGAGAGAATATGTTTGTAGGTATGAATGGATGGACCGGGCTAACACTGTGAAATACAAGCTTCGACGTCGTGATTTCTGAGTCTCAGTTAGCGGAGTCAATAATAGATCACCTTTCACACCATGCAACGATTCCCTCCAGGTTCAATAAGGTCAAAAACATTTATTCGAACAGTAGGAGACCCAAAAGATCAGCCTTCTGGCCAAGCTTTCTCTGGACTTGGGCAGTAACTCGTACAAAGTTTACCGTCTATGTTATAAATGTGAAGTCAATTCTTGCGTTTTTCTAGCTTTATCATGGAACGCTCGAATTTTCATTACACTTAATGTGATTCGAATAAAGACAATAGGCGAAGTAAGTGTCTTTGACGATATTCCACGACCTTATCATAATCATTTCCTCATGTACCCACTTTGTAATGCAGACAAATTTCAACACTACATAAAACTTTCTCTCCTTCTACTCCTCTCTCTGTCTCCTTTACCTTCCCAAAATGTCCGGAAATGTAAACACTCTGCTATTCAATTTCATAGAAGACTCAGCGCACCTCAAAGCGCCAGGCATAAAAAAGATTGCAATAAAGTCCCCAGTGTCCTGGACAAAATTTCAACCTGGGCTACGCAATTCGTAGTCATAATTTCACCCTGGTAGGTAAACGACAAGAGCTCAAAAAGCATACGATGCTATTTGATGCTGTATATTCCAGCAAAAATTTGAAACAAAATATATTCCTCACTTCAAATAAAATTCAACACTCGTCTTTAGTGTTGGGATCATTCATTCGATCCCAGCTCGTACCATGCAATATCCTTTCAACAAGATAGCCAACAGTTCGACAAATTTAAAAGTTATCTAATAGCATTTAAATTAACTCAAGCTCCAAATCGGCATCAAATAAGTTTACCAGTCATATAAGTCTATAGTACAGCACAAATATAATTAAGTACCAAACAAAATAAAGTTGCTAGGGTTCTCTGTTTTCAGATACTATAAAAATGAAGTACCTCTTTCAGCAATACCATGCTTTTTAGATTATGGCTTCTCCTTAGTGTTGTAAAATAGGAATTGCAAGCCTCTAAATTCATTTTCTATTAGTGCCAGATATTTTTCAAGGTGTCCAATTAATATTATAATGCAATTCAAGAATCGGTTTCATTAAAAAATGCTAGGAATAAAAATGTTCTCTGAAAATTTCGCCAATATACTTTTAGAACGGTTTCAACTAACTATCATAATCAAGTTGAATATCAAAATCTGCTTAATGTTTCTGGTCGGCTTCGCAAGGTAACTCAAAATATAGGTCCTTCCCCCTATTCATAAAAAAAATTCCATGCAGCGCAAATAATAAAACTATCCACGTTAATTTTTCTGTCTCAATCTTAGGACAACTAATACAAGGCACTGCTACACCACAATTGGTTCACCTACACCTTCACATCAAATGTTGCCTTTGGACATAACATCCATCATCATCATTATTCTTATTAGTTTAGCAAGCATTCGCTCGTCACATTAATAAATTGTATGCATGCAAGTTCCACTTCCGTTGCTGGGCAACAGTAATAACTATTAATTTATTTCCAAATGGAACAAGTCACCGTAGTTTCGTGGTAAAGTATTTACCTGCTATTCAAGAGGGCAGAGAAATAATTTTAACAAGTGTGATAACAGAAAATAATGCATTTCTTCAACAAAAAGTGTATTTTACTTGATTTCTTCCGTTGCCTTAGCTACTCAAATTAAAGAGTTCTCACTTCGATTCTTAAAATCAAGAATAAAATTTCACTAAAGAGTTTCAGTCTACAACAAGATATATCCTAAATTATTGCGAATCAAAAATTGCCTTAAAACCACTTGCAATATACTTTCCCCTATCTTATTCCATCTCCAGTTCAGCTATAAATAACTTTTATCAAAAAGTGTTGAGAGAGAAAATTTAGGTACAATTATTTTAATATAAACAAAAAAATCGATCTCAAATTCAGATACTTCCAGGGATGTACATACTTGTAATTCTCAATGATAAATACAACGTAAGAAAGTAAAAGTTTAACTTCCATAGAATATTAATTATCAAAATTTTAAAAGCAGTAGCAATTCGTTCGCTGACTTTCAAACAAATGCGAGCAAGACAACAATATTACGTCTGAAATTTATATAGATCTCAAATTTTCTCCAGGTAACAAACTTTGTGCATTTATATAATTTATCTGCTCCCTCCACGTGCAAACTTTCTCATGTCCATCAGAAAATAAATGGGCAATAATAGACGACTTTGTATTTTCATTTCACATTCTTCAACTATCTTCTTTAGATTTATCAAACATACACATCAGAAAAATAATAAACAACTTCAAAGCAAACCGAAAATAATAACAACGAATCTATTTTCTAAGAGTACTCTCCAAAATGATTGGGTCTAAGGGATTCTTAAAGTCATAAACTAGTCACCTTTATCATTATACTCTTCCTTAAGATGCATGGATCATAAAACTGACGATTTTAATTCCAGTTGTCTATCGTTTTCTGCAAACATGGAATTTACATGCTTTTTATCATCATCATGTCAGCAATTGATGGCATATTTATAGCACCTCTCCAACTAAGTGGTTATTTAAGACAGTGAAAGCCAAATTCTTTAAAATTAGATTCAAAGCATATGTGCTTACATTCTTTTCTTCATAGGGGACCCGCAATAAAGTAACTAAATAAATATCTCCCTAACAATTGTTTAGAAATACTCCAAGTACTGTCTACAATCTAACAAAGGCCAAAATATCTCAGCTCGGTTCTTTTCAATAAGGCACTATATCATCTGTTTCTCTATAGATTAAAAGTTAACGGTTTATTCAAAAATAATTTTCCCAAAAATAACAGCAAGCCTGCAATAAAATTTATCTTTCTAAAAGCAGAAAGAGTACGATGCTTGTTTCCTCAAAGGACCATTACAATGCCAGTTTTCTATTGGCTAAGGATTAATCTCCATTCGCTGAAGTAAACCATAATTTAGTTCACACACAAAACTTGTTTCAAACGTACTAGCAGTATAAGACAGCCAGCCAAGAAGAACACATATTCCTCCTGCAGAATTTCCAATGAACGAATCTACAGAAGAAAATGTCTCCAAACTATTTTGTTAATATATAAATTTCCTTTTCTATAATCAAAGAAGAGTACAGGACAAGAATGGACAATGTTAAAATAACTCAATTTAAATTTCAGCTTCATTTGAACATGAAAATGTGATATAGTTAAATAGTATTCAACAAACATCCAACCATATAAGACAAGAAAATCGCAAACTGTTCCCCAGGCAACGACGGCTGTTTCATACCAGGTTTCGCAGCTAGGTACACCGAACAACAACATGGCACTTATAAAATCATGGACGACAATTAAAAATAATAATTAAAAAAATCATTGTTTAACACATATCTTCTCCATTATTTCATATACAACCTTCAAACGTCTAGGGGGCCTACCCCTACCCCTCTAACATCCCTCTGCAACTACCTCAACCTGCTAGGTCCAGTGGTTAACGCTACAAACCTGTTTAAAATTGTAAGAATTGTGTACCACTTCTTCCTGAGCTTCCAATTTCACAGTCTTGGCATTCACAAAGTAGCTGCTTCGAAAATTTTAAGGCTCCTGGTTTAGAAAATACTACGACGTTGGGATACCTACATCTGTTCTTTAAAAAATCCAGATAATGTAATGAGTAACTGTGTACAAATATAAAGATTTACGTATAGATTTGTGAACATGTATTATCGATCGGAATAACCCGACCAGGGCGGGTGATTCCGATTGGTATTCGGTCGATTCTTATCGCTAGGAACAAAAGGGAATATTCAAGACCATTCTTACTTGTCTTTCACTAGAAGCATATATCTATTATTAAACATGCAAAAGGAAATTAATAGAAAGAAAACTAGGCAAACAATTCAATCTGAAGAAAAAAATCAAGATAAGCTCTCAGAGTTGATATTTGCCATAAATGAAGCACTTTCCTTGCTTAGAGCCCACATAGTCCTCGTGATACTATTCATGTCCTTTGCCTTGGAGATAAATACTGCCACGTTTAGCACATAATAAATCAGAATTTAGAATAAGCAGAAACTACACTGTACTTCGTAGCGATTACATTAGCCTCGGCAAAGACAAATGTAGCTTTCACCTTTGCCTGTCAAACAACACCCGAACTGAGCCATCTTGATAAAGCAGACCTTCAGATGTATAAACCTGTTGCGTAGCCGCAACTTTTTCTAGTTTTCTCTGTTTATGGCCCATCACTTCTGTAGGCTTGTAAAAATATGCTGGAGGATGTTGCAGGAAATATGAAATCTACTCACAGCTGCCTTCAACTTCATGCAACCGCTTACTGCTTTAAGGGCTTTCTTCATGTCTTCTTCCTTCCAAAGCTCTTCCGTTTTTGTTTCGTACGTTCCCAACTGCAAAGAGTAGAACGTTCCGCTTTTTCCGAGTGTAAAAGCATGGTGATTACACTGTTTTAAGTCAGCAATCATATCACCTACTTACTGAAAGCGATCGAAATCACCCGCAAAACCCGATCGGAATTACTCAAGATTGTTGCAGGATTTTAAAAACAATGTTGGCAACACTGAGTTTGGAATTAAGTGATTTCTGATCATGTATCTTGTTCACTAACAATAAGCTAGACTTGTTTTCGGATATATTACTCCCATTTGCATCGTAAGTAGTGTCTTTTTACAAACAACTTTAGAACACTACTTTTGAACTACGAACCCAATCTTAATGCAGTGACTTCTGGGAGTAGAAAGAGTAAAAGAAAAAACTTGGACCTCTCTACAGTTCCTGCTTACACTCTCCAACTAAGATTGCATCATTTGTCCAGTAGTTTGAAGCACATCTTTCTATGGCAACGTTTTCGATCGGAATCACACGCTAACTCCGTTTACTCTAAGTATAGAAATTCACCATAATAATAAATAAAATCCAAAAGAGGATATCTTTAAATGACGTAGTTATAGCAAAGAGATATTTCAACCATTCTTCATAATTAAATAATTTTGCCTCCAAATTCTAACAACATCTTCGAGAAGCAAAGAGAAAGAATTGTATTCTTGTATCAACAAAGACTAACAAAAAATAAAACTTCAAATAAACAAAAATAGTCATAAATATCTTTGTAGTGTCTAATAATTATGTGTTATTTTAACTAGGTAATTGTAGGATATAGTTACAAAGTTGAGTCCCATTTCAGTTTCTTTGCTGTTGTTGTTTTTTTCAATTTCCAGATTAAACAAATACCACGTATTATACATCTTTTAGCAAATATATATCATGTTTAACTGGAAAATGATTTTCACTTGTAAACAAACACATAAACTGCTCAACAACATTGACAGCTAATGACAACCTGACTAGAAATAACAACAACAACAAAAAGAAACAAATAGTTTCAAGCAATAATTTTTGTATTGCTATGTTCTTCAGCTCTTAATACTAACATTTGAGGAAAGAACGAATTTTAGTACAAGTAATATGTAAATTGCTTCAATTAATGATGAGTTTCTGTTTGTGCATACTAAAATCAAAGAACGGAATTCCGCTCGATTTAAGCGGAATATTTCATCTTCTGAGAGCGGAAAGAGGGACCACTCCTTTACAGTGGATTTCCATCGGATAAAAGATAAGACATTTTCGCTCGAGAAAAGTTGGAAGCTATGCAAGGGTATAGAAAACACCCCCGAAATCCCGCGGCGCGGCGGGGAAAGCAGATGACAGGACTCAGAATAATGAAACGGAGCGTAAAGGCGAAAAAACTAAAAATTGCAAGGGTTGCAGAGTCAGTTTGTTATGATGGTAGTTCATTTCGATGGAAAAGTATGCATCTTTAGGTGGATTTTCATCTATTCGGATAAAGTGTTCATCTTTTGACCACGCAAACGATGCAATAAACTGTTGAAAATTTAAAAATGTGCAAAAGGGATCATTTATTCATAAGTAGTAAGAAAGAAAAGTAATGTACTTATGAATGAAAAAGAGCTTAAAAAAAATTAAATCTCGGGGAGATTTCAACCAGGTGGTAGCTAACCGACGCCTTATACCTTCAGCCAGCTTGCCAACGGAGAGAGTACGCCTTCGAAATTGTTTCTTTCGACTCGTCAGGCACTTGAAAACAACATTCAAATATTTCTTGTACATATCTTGCTTCTGACGTCTTCTGGTATACTTCTGTCGCTGAGAAAAGTTTTCAGGCTTTCTGTTGCATTTTTAAGTAAACGCAAGGCGATAAATGGCGGAGACCAAACTTGACTAGTATCCATAATGCATTGTAAACCACTCTAAACGACGAGAAATCGCACTTAAAGTTTGAGAAAAATATACATCCAAAAACATCGGAATCCCATCCAGAAAAATCACATTTCCCATCCAAAGTAAGAGCGTTTCGTTGAAAACCACTCTTCTCGATTGAAAATTCTGCTCTAAAAGACTGGTCCCTCTTTCCACTCTAAGAAGATTATTCCGTTCTTATGGTTTAGTGTGTTAAGTCCTTTACAAAATAGAAACAATCCTTCTATATGAGATCAACCTTACTCTGACGAGGATAGAAACTAAGTATAGTTTCGGTGTAAATTGAAACAAAGGACATCAACCTGACTCTGACGAGGATAGAAATTAAATATAGTTTCGGTGTAAATTGAAACAAAGGACATCCCGAAAACAGATTTTCTGTTTGTATTTCATGATCATTTTCAAGTAACATTTAGTTTTCATGAAATCAATAACTGTAACAAGTGAGCGCTGCGATTCTACTTACAATCGCGAAGCCTCCGAGAGTTCCTCGATAACATAGTAATAAAAATAGATGTGGTAAAAAATGTAGAAGATGGTTTGCATCTACCAATGAATATTTTAGCTCAGGGTTCAGTGAACCATTTTGCTGGAAAATTCGTATGTAATTGGTCATGGTTAACATACGCGTAGTAACCATCCAAAGTATGCACGTGCTTCTGCTACGCCTTTAACTAAATCGTCTTAAGAAACCATTGTGCACTATCACGCATGCGCGTACCCTTGGCACCCCAAAATACAGTGGTTCTCAAAGTGTGCTCCGCGAAGCCCTGGGGCTCCGCGAAGACTTCACCGGAGCTAAGCTACACCGTCTGTGAAAAATCCTGGTATCGACAACAAAAATTTCCAAATAATCGGTGAACTTCCTCCCTTTCGCCATGGAGTGACTTTGCATTCTATACACATTTGCTTCAAATTACGTATTAATGGTACTCAGCGAAATTTTCCAACCTCAACAAAGTAAAAGTTATATCAACTCCATCTGATTTTCAATGCATCCATTTAATCTTTAACAGTAGCAAGTACATAGAAAATACCACCACAAACAGAAAGTGGCCAGCCCCTTCAACACATGACAAAGAAGAAACAAAATGATCCATGGTAAAAGTATGTATTTAATACATGTGCTGAAATAGAGAAATAATGTGCTGCCCCAAGCAGAACACGCTATTGAGTAAATAAGAAACGTAATTATGATCGAAGTTGCCTTTCTTTTCTGTTTGTAGATGCTAACAGCCACCCCCAGCGTGTTTTTGAATGCAAACTCCATGTTTCCTGCTAAACTGTGTCATAATTTCGAATCCAAACAATCCGAGTACAGAAATAAAGGTCTCAGTTATTTTTGCGCGCAAACGCGATGAATTAACAGACTCAAAAATATTTAGGTATCTGATACTGCAAACGAGAAGACAACTGAGGCATCTTATATTCTCAGCTACCGAATACCTCAATCTGGGGCACTAATTAAATCCTGTGCTTTTGACTTGGTTAAATGTGTATTCAACGAAAATTCGGCCAAACAAATATCTCTCGTTCCTCTCTCGAACGACAGAGTGTCTCAACAAAGTAAAGATCTAGCAGCTAATGTAAAGTATGAGCTAAATCAATCAACGTCTCAAGTCCAGTGATCTTTTTCTTCAAATGAACAAATCTACCGAAATGATAGGACTGCATGGTAGTACTTCTTGTATTTATGCGATATGTTTATCAAAATTCACTAGATGAATTGAACCTTTTGGGTGAACCAATGTCATCCAAAGCGACAGGAGGTGAAATATATTAACTCCTAAATATTGTTTTGAAGAAGATGGCATATCGTGGGATTAGTGTTGTTCACGAGACGAGACGAGTCAAAGATGGAAAACGAGACGAGACATTTTCTAGACAAGACTTTTGAGACTAGAGAGCCTCAATATCATCTCGTGGGCAACACTACGTGGGATATATATACTGACGTATACACACAGTAAGACTGCAATGGTTGGAAAATGTGCAGGTTGGAAAATGTGATCCTTACGAATCAAATTGGTTGCAAAAATCTCAAGGAACAGCAATTGCATTCTTTACTGGCATGCAATACTTAAAACTCTTCTTGATGATGCTGTGAAAATAGTCAATTTATAAAATCTAGACATCTGGTTATCACGCGGAGAAACATTGGTGCGTTTGTTTGAACTAAGAGATGAAGAGCGTGTTTTCCAAATTGATAATCGTTCCTGTTTTGAAGAAAAGCTGAATGATGAACTATGGTTGATTAAGCTTGCATATTTAGCGGACGTATTAAAAAAAAAACAATGAAGTTAATCTAGCTCTTCAAAGAAAGAACACAGTCTCTGAAAAGATTTTTGCATTCAAAGAAAGTTGCAGTTCTGGATTTCATGTGTTCCAGACGCGAATTTGATACCTCCAACACCGAATGATTTCCTGGAGGAGCAGGAAGAAAACACTCGTGAATTTGACTTTTTCAAAGGAATTATCCAGCAAGTGAAAGAAATCAGTGAAGCCCTCCCACAGTAATTTCCAAAGAAAACCATCCGTTTGATGTTAAAGTCAAGCCTCGAATCCTAAATGCAAGAGACTAAAACATCTCATCGATCTAACATTTGACTTTTCAGAAAACTCCGTTTTTAGTACATAACTAAGACACAATACTCAAATTTAGCACAGAAGATTATTAGAGTTCTATTTTCCTTTGTTAGTATGTATCTGTGCGAGACTAGATTTTCAACTTGTTTCCACAAAAACGGAGTAGTGCAACAGACGAGATACTGAGCCTAACATGCGACTGCAACTCTCTTGCATAAAGCCAGATGTGAAAGAACTTGGCATGGGCAGGAAATAACTACATTCTTTATAATGAGGTGGATAAATCAATATTTTTATATTAGGCAAAGTTGTGCATTTTTATATTTTCTTTATTCTTTGATTGTTATTGTTTTTGCTAGAATATTAGAAAAAACTGAAAATGTTATTTTTACTGTTGATTGAAACCAATTTCTCTCAGTAGTTAACTTCCTCATTGAATATGTATTTTTCTCTTCAATTTTCTCTTCTGGGCTGAATATGCAAATTTAGCATACGTCCGTCACATCTGAATGATGATGTCTCTCCGTGACCACTCTACCGAAGCTAGGGAGTAAGAAGTAGCCATCAGGGAATTAAGATACCATCTCGCTATTCTACTGAGGGACCCCCTGAAAACCTGTCAGGATAACTGATAGCAGGACGGAACTCGCGGGAACCACTGCACCGATCAAGACGATTCCGGCGGCTCTGACCTACTGTAGTCAAGATCTTTCCAACGACACCTCAATCATGTCTAAACAGTTTGTCGTTCATGCGACATATTTTTAGACGACTCTAAAGTGCGAAATAGGTGTACTAAAGCTGATTAGTAGCTTGTAAAATTTGCAAAGAACGTAATTTGTAAATACAGTATTTGGAGATTTTAATACATCTACTCTAAACACTAGCACTCTAGCACTAAAGTAACTGGCAGGCTCTTAGGCTCTGTGAGGAAGTACGGCTTCTTTTTCGCTCAGTCAACAAACACTTCACTTGTCTAGCATGTTTTCTCGCAGTAAATTTAAAGGCACGTTTATTGAAACTCTTACCGCGTATATAAAGTGATTGTCACAAGTAATTTCACAGCGTTAATAACATCCCACATAAAGCAAACCTGTAACCAGGACAGGGGTTGATCTGAACGACGTTCCGGTTCGTGAATATCTTAATGCTTCCTGTTCCGTCTCGCCACTATGGTAATCATAGACAAAAAGGTAAAGCGTTCCATTTTGTGAAAAATTTCATTTCGAGCCCTGCCTGTAACTCTAACTTGAGTTGATGTATATGTATTGACAATAGTTGTAATGATCTAACTCTAAATTTTTAAATACATTTAAAGCGCAATTATTTGATTTGATTTGGGTATCCTGTATTGCACATGAAAAGGATCTTGTTTTAAGTTGAATGATTTCCAGATGTTCTATACGAATATCTCTACTTCTCATTGGTAATATGGACAAAGAAAAAAAATATGATAGTGGAAGTTGTGCATTCGCCGCAGTTAGTCATAGAGAACTGAAGAAAATGACACTGCAAAAACATATTGGAATGCAACGAAAACTCAAACAATTCCCTGTGGATGACGTTGAAACCATCGTGTAAAGAGCGGCAGATGCATTTGTGTTATAGTGGAGTGGTGAAATACAATGGTAACCATCAGAGCCACCCAATTAGTCGGGGCTGACAGAAAACCAATAAATCGGTTATCAGCAGCCTGTCTCCACAAAAGCTACTCGTGAATACATAAAGTGGTGGCGTTTGTAGCGCGACACCTCATTAATTAGTGTAGAGCAGAGAGGATAACAGCGGAAATTGTTGTAGCCCTTCCATTCTCACCCCATATCCAGTTCCCCCTACCCAGTAAAAGGGAAAAGGAATACCCTAACTAAAGTCCCATGGTATCAAAAGTAATCGATTTGACTCGGAGCTTTAATGGTTATGACGTCACATTGTTATAACTTGCAGATTTGCGGGAAGCAAAAGGATGACTTTTCATACATGAAACTACAAAACATTGTCAGCCTATTATTGTTTCCCCTTCCTTTCTTCCCGTCCCGAAGTCAAATGTAGCAGGTATTTGATACAATATCTGTTGAATGGAGCGTTTATAAATGAACATTAATTAATATTCGGAACTTTTTAAACAGTGAAACTGAATTTAGTCACGTAACAACAAGATGTGTCCGTTATAAACAAATGAATTCAAAATGTTACAATGGCTTATGTATTTGCCAAAGGGTACGTACTAGTGATGGACATTTATGACACGAAGTTACTTCCATGAAAAAGAAATGAAAAGGCAAAAACTAATACAGATTGTCCAAATTGAAACAATTAATATGTGGACAGAAACATACTTAAAAACTGTTTACAGTATTGGTTCGGGAAAAAAGTGTCATAACTAATAAGTGATAACTCATAATCAATTGGAAAATCTTAATGTGATTGTGGAAAATTGGATGTATGAAATACAAAAAACTAACTAGTTTAAGAAACTTGAATTGAAAATGGTTTATTTGAGCGGGCGAGGTTCATCCGGAGGTTACTTTGTCAAGAAGAATACAAATACAAATACAGTAAATCAAAATTTGATGAAATACAAGGGAAATAATTGAGTTACAAGTAAAGAAAAAAGATACAAAATCAGTGAAATATCGTAGATTAAACAAAGAAAAATACACCCAAGAAACCACCATTACAAATTACAACAGATTGTGTTAATGAGGATAAAAGTAAGATATTGAAAAGTAATATCGCATATGATATCTAGACAGTGAATTTTGTAATATGTACTGGAGGTTAACTGCTGATTCGTAAGTAGGAAAACTTCAGCGAAATTTTAAATACTTGTAATTTGCTAAGGACTGTGACAGTGATCGTGACAGTAAACATCTTCAAGCTTCGGCTAACCTTCCTTCTAGATGCCTGGAGTTGATAATCTTTTACTCTATAAACCTTGATATCAATAAGAGCCAAGATGTCCCTGGATTGTCAAGGGCGCCGATTTCTGTGTAACTTTGGGGGAGGTCCATTCAGATATTTTTTGTTGCCAGATAAGGGTCTAACAAAGCACATATGATACAAATCCAATTCAGATTTTGCCAAATATTGTATATTAATAAAAAAAACCCACACACACCTATGATAGTATACATATAGTAATTATGAAAGCTTCCCCAGGCCCAGCTGTTACAGAATTTAACTATGTTTGTATAACGTTAAAAAATTCACTAAAGCATATTATATTCTAACTAATAAGAACAACATTTCTGCTGTTACTAGAAAATAAACTTAGGAAATAACAGAAACTGTTGTTAGTCTATGCAGTGGAGTTATTTAGCTTTTCCAAATGTAGTTCTCTTTCTGTCCGGCTCACACTTCCGCCGCGCTACAGCCTTATTGGACAAATATTGTTTTTCTTCTTTTAATTCTCTATCTCGACAGGCATGGTTCAAGAAGCTTTTGTCTCACCTACAGTGAGAGAAAAAATATTTGGACAAGTTGAACAAAGAGAAAAAACAGACTTATCACGCGCAAAACGTGGCCCATTTCAAAATCTCTTGCCCTTTTTTGATAATTTGGATACGTTAGATAGAATGCTATAGAAATAAGTACTATCCGATACATCTGTAAGGTAACAGGCAACGAAAGAGTGACAACTACGTAAATTCATCGCAAAAATGTATTTGAACAACACCATACTACTCTCGAATAGGTAAACTATTGTGTACAAAAGCACTCTGCGTGGTGTATTGAAGCAATTCACACTGTGTCAGGCATAAAGAAGCAGCTTGGGAAACAAAGTGAGTTGAACAACATTGGAACCACTCACTTTAATTTCAAATTACGTGCGGAAGGTAAAAGGTACTGAGACATAGTCAAGCTTGTTTGAAAGCCATGTTCTGCTGTTGGATACGTAATAAAGAAACAATTATTGCGGATTCGTTCTGGTCAACGTTTTAAATGGTCCGTGTTTTACGTGTGATATACGTCTGTTTTCCTCTTTGTTGAACTAGCGCAAATACTTTTCTTACCCGCTGTGTATGGTTTCCCTATTTATATGTTGTATTAGAAACTCAAAATTACGGTATTAACGGTAAACAATAATTGCATCCAAACAGCAGTTTAACGGTTATATTTCCTAGTGCAAGTCTACTCATACTTTTGTGTGAGTACTTCTTGTTGCTTACTTTTTCTTGTATATTTTTTTTCTATTTCTTAAATTATGTTTGTATATGACAAAGTCATGATGAATGATTCTTAACCCTTGGAATGCCAAGATAATTTCATCTCACGGAACGCCAAGATGAGTCATTTTCGACCCATAAATATTTCTCGTATCAAATAAAGTACTTGTTCAAAATCAAGGTATTTTAGAGTATGGGTGTATTGTATTTATTGCATTGTATAGTATTTATTTATTTATTGTATTTTATTTTTCAAGTAGAAACTACAAAATAATGAAAAATACATAATAATTAATACATCATATTAACCTTGTAACCATTTTCATGGCTACACAAAGATAAAGGTACCATGAGTCTCTTACTTATTTACACATATAAAGTACTACATATAAAATTACCAGAATCAAACTACCTTACTCTCTCACTCTCACTCTCACATGTAAAGCACACCATATCTGTTGTATTCTGATTCTTGCAAATGAAGCGATTACATTGCTGACAGTATGCGAAGTACTTGTCTTTACCACTACACAAGCAGCATCGTCCACGTTTCTTCGCTCCTTGATTGAGAAATTCTAAAGTGTAGGTCATTTGGAAAGAGGCGTGTGATCATTAGAACCGACAACAACTTGCTATTTTAATATAAAATGAAATTTAAAAATAGTTACAAAATTGGGTCAAATTGACTCATGCTTGATTTTCTTAAATTATTACACAATAAATACATGGGTTTTACGTCGTTTTCTACCATAAGATTTTTGGACATGTACGTGACGAATACACAGAATTTCACTCTTCCATTTAATAACTAATGGACAAAAATAATATTTTGACTGGATGGATCATTTATGACCCGATCTTGGCGATCTTGGTATTCAGAAAATACGTTTTCACTTTTTTTCATTCTTTCTTTTCTTTTCTTACTAAATGGTCTTTATCGATGTTGTGCACGAAACTCCAGAAAAATCACAAGCAATGCACGAATTAACTCCTTTAGCCAGGAGAGGCCAGAGGGGTATTATACATGATGTAATTTATATCAGTACTGTAGCACACGAGTTTCAGTGAGGAATTTAACAATGAAATATATTTGCCAAAGGGAGTTAAGCTTAGTAGAAAAGGAAAACGAATGACCATGTACTGTAGAAATAGGAGAACCGACTTCACCTTATTATATGGACTCCACTTCAACTTTGTGGGGCCCGGGGCCGGTGTGGCAACCTAGAAGAGATGGAGCGGGATGCTTTTTATTGTTATGCAGCCAGCAGCCTAACATCTAGTGCTGCTTCTCCGTGATTGCACATTGTTTCTTACGCCGTGGCGACTGTAGTCACCTTCGAAGTATGATCCTTGCGCGCGCACACACTTGCTCCAGAGATTTCGTCATTGTTGGATTCAGTGACGGTACTCATTGTTTGGAATGTTTACCCACATAACAATTCTGACCTGATTCAGAAGTAAATCAAGCTCGATTTGACAGGTGTGACAATTTAATGCTAGCTTAACAAATAAAGCCAGAAAGGTTTAAATAAGGTTGAATCAGTCCGTCTAGTTTACAAGAATCACAATTCCAATTCCGTTAACAGATCAAGAAAAACAAACATAATATACTTCTTAAATAAAAAAGAAGAGAGTTGACCTGGGTGGGAATTGATCAGAGCCCCACGGCACACTAAGCCGGTACTGTAGTCACCAGGTTACGGAAACACACTTATAGCTAGGTTTCCAAGCGTTATTTATACTTAATTCTTCAGATCGCAAGACATACCTGTAGTAAAAGTGCGAGTTGGCAAAGATTAGTCTACGGCGAAACAGTACCAGCCTACTGAGACAGCGAGAGTGCAATGAAACGAAATTGAAATAAATTTCAAGTTTTACAAGTTTCCTCGCATAACAAAAAGAAACAGTTCGTTCCTATAAGCTTAAATTAGGTTGTAACAACCAAGGAATTAAGAATAACAACCAAGCCACTTACATTGTTCCAAAAAGTTTCTTTCATGTTTGTTTCTTGCGTTCAACAGAATATCAACTTTGCCAGCAAGTTACTGGTAACCTTGTTTCAAGTTGCCATGCGATCTGGTAAAGATAAAGATAAAATGAATTTTATGGGCGGTAACAACACTATGGCTTACGCCTGTCCCGATACGGGGGAAGCCCCTTATCTTGGTCATGTCAAAATTTAGCTGTTAATTAAAATAATAAAAGAATATAAAAGATGAAGATGTAAAAGGTGTTCACAATCAGCCCACTGGTGTAAATTGCCAGTATAACAAGGAAGCCTTAAATGGGCCTTCACAAGATAAAACAAATCTACAATATACAACTTAACAGCTAAGGAGAATAATCATATAAAATAAAAGGAAATCATAAAACTCTGCAAAAACAAGTAAAAATATTACCGTTTAAGTTTAGGTTTATACCTAGGTTTCCCTTTCCTTCCCACGAGATTAAAATCCATATCCATTAGGTGGTCCTCAATCATGCCTGAAGCCAATGATGAACTTGGTTCATCGATAGTATGTGCAGCCTCTTCCTGAGCTAATTGAGCAGCCAAAACGTTCGTCAAAGTCTTAATGCTTGTAGCGAAAGGTGAAGTTCGGGCTAATTTGGAGACATTATAAGGACTAAAAGTAGTCTTAACCCGTGGAGTTCTAGAACTCTGTACAGGTGTTTTTTCTCCCTGACTCTGTGTCGGCATATTGCGAGAAGTCTCTGATCCTTTGGGAGGCTTCGGAGGATCTACATGCACATCAGACTCTGTTTGTGTTGAGACATTACTGTCTGGGTACCAACCGAGACAGCGTTGGTACCCAGTAGGTTCTCAATCACCATCAGCTCTCTAATGCGTCGTTCTTCTTTAAATACCGGACAGTCACGCGACCAGGCCGTGTGATCACCCTTGCAGTTAACACACTGAGGTTTCAGTGATGTGCAAGGATCCGCACCATGGCTACTGGTACCGCATATTGCACATACAGCAGAGATCGTTTTACACGACGTGCTGGTGTGTCCATAGTGCTGACATTTAAAACAGCGGAGCGCACTCGGTATATACGGATACGGACGGACAGGTAAGCAATAGAATGCTGTCTTCACGTCCTTGGGGAGCTGTGGCATGGCAAACGTCAAAATTAACGAACTCTTGGGTAGCAGTTCTCCACTCTTTCTAGTTTTAATGCGCCTAACATTGACTACACCTTGGGTGGCAAGTTCATCCTTAATCTCTTCTTCAGGGACATCTTGCAAGTCCTAACAAGATATTACGCACTGACTATAGTTTAGTTGACGATGCGGTTCAACTTGAACCTCGAATTGTCCTAGGGTCTTCATTTTCAAGAGATTAGATGACTGTTTGTTAGTGGATGTCTCGACGAGCAAGGTGCCGTTGCGAAGCTTTTTAACATGTGCAAGTTCGCCCGCGACATGATTCAGTTGTTTTTGTATGATGAAAGGGGATAACCCCTTCAAACCACCTGGATTCTCTGCTTCATGCTTAACTTTAATAACAAGATATCGTGTGATAGTCGGTACGATACTTGTCTGTTCCTCTACTTCGATTTTCTCTGCGGTGTCACTGGTTATTTCGGTAACTATATGCGCCTTCTTTCTATTATCTTCAGTGAATTTCTCTTCATTCTGTCTCTTTGTCTTCTTCTTCTCCTTTTCTGTTCGCGAAGGCGACTTGTTAGGATGTGGTGGAGCCATGATGAATGTTAGCCGTAAATGCCCACACTTCTCCGTCTTCGTTCTGAGGAGCCAACGAGGCTGCCGGGTACTACCCTCATCACCCTTGTCAGCAAGCTGGAAATCGAGGCGAAGTCCAATGACTTGGCGTCAAAATCACTTGCACTCCCGACTGATGGATACTTGGGACACCCACTCCCCCCAGTGTTGGCGAGACCAAAGGTCCGAAGAGCTCCCCAATGGCGCACTTCTCAGTCTCAACGAGCTAGACCATCCAAGAATCTGCTGTTAAGAACTAGGCCCTATCCAATGGTTTCGCCCCCTTTAACCTGGGCCCAGGGGCCATCGTCAATGCAAGTACATCCTGACACATCCTTGGTCATTGCGCGGAGGCGCAACTCACAGCACAAGAGGAGATGAAATGATGATCATCTGTGGATGAAAATGAGATGAATGTGAATGTAACTCCTCTCGGCTGGTCCTCCTTTCAAGCAGCGTAGGCGTTTAGCTGCGAGGGCTGATTGCAGCCAGCAGAAGCCAGCTGGACGATGGGGTCGCCAATTCCCTACGCCGTTGTTGGCTGATTGCAACCAGCAGAAGCTGGCCGGACGATGGGGTCGCCAATTCCCTACGACATATACGAGCAGCGATGGTCTGCTGCTCGGGCTATGTGATGGTTTGATCACGTTGCAGTCCGTAGACCTGCGATGAGGTCGCCAATCCCCTACGCATGTGGGAAGTAAAAATTCTCAACAGAGAAGCACTCTGGCCCTGCTGTTGGACTTCCCATTGGCATCAACGATGTTAGCAGCTGCGAGGGCTGATTGCAGCCAGTAAAACTGACTGGGGGATGGGGGCGCCACTTCCCGACACCGGGGCCACGCGATCTGGGTAGAAGGAGCTGTGTCGATTTTCCTGGATCTTGCCTGTGGTGCAAAATGTATCTCTTTGAGCTTCGGTTTCAATTTGAGGAATAACCAAAAATTTTTGGCAGAGAGATCAGGAGAATACGATGGTTGCTGAACGATAGGAATATTTTTTGGCGATAGGGTGGCCAGAAAAGAAGATTAAAAAGCCAGACACATTGACATAGAAAGCCGGAATTTATTAATTTGCAAAGGTCATACAGAGGAGCGGTCGTACAAAGGATGTCAGGTCGTACAAAGGATGTTAGGTCGTACAGAGGAGCAGAAGGTGACACCGACAATCAATTAGTGATCACAGAACTAAGGGAAAAGTTATGCATCGCGAACAGAGAAAACAAGGGGTCAAAACAACTGAAATTTGAAGTTAAACGAGCATAAATGCAGATTACCAACTCGAACTCTCAAATCGGTTCGAAATCCTAATCGCCTCGAGTAATAACAATGATGATATTAATAATGAAATTGATGTAAGTGTGGGAGGCAATTCATGAAACAATTAAGATCGCAGCGAAGGAACGTGTAGGTGAGAAGAAACAACAAAAAACAAAACTTGGTTTGATGAAGAAAGTCTTAAGCTTCATGAGGAACGAAACCAAGCAACGCAACGATGGCTAAGTACTCTACGATAAAAGCGAAGCAAATACCAACCACTACAGCAACGCCACACTCAGGTTCAGAAAAAAAAGCGAGAATATCTGACGCAGAAGATTCAGGAGATAGAGGAAAACGGGAAGACAAATAACATACGAGATCTATACAAAGGGGTAAACTCGTTAAGAAAAGGTTACCAGCCGCGGTTAGGAATGATTAAAAATGAACGTGAAGATCTTCAGGCGGATCCGCCTAAAGTTGTCTATATGTTGAAAAGTTATTTCGACAAACTTCTTAATGTACACAACGGGGAACAAACAGAGGAACTCCAAATCCATACCGCAGAACCGTGGATTCCCGAAACTAGCGAGATCGAGATCGAAATGTCGGTAAAGAAATTGAAAATTTTCAAATCACCAGAACTAGACAATATTCCAGCCGAATTAATTAAAACAGGAGGAACAGCACTAATCAAGGAACTACATGAATTGATAAGTGCTATATGGAGAAAGGAGGAGCTCCCAAAGGAATGGAAAACCTTAATAATAGTTCCGAATTACAAAAAAGGATATAAATAGGACAGTAATAATTACCGCGGAATCACGTTACTTCCAACCTGTTACAAGGTATTAAGTAATATTCTGTTAATATGCCTAAGTGTATACGTAGATGAAATAATTGGAGATCACCAGTGTGGATTTAGAAGAAATAGATCCATGTTGGACCAGATTTTCGCCTTGACACAAATTTTGGAGAAGAAATGGGAATACAGTGGAACGGTTCATCAGCTATTCATTGATTTTAAGAAAGCATATGATTATATCAAAAGGGAAAAGTTATACAGTATCCTGATTCATTTTCAAATTTAAAAAAAAATGGTTCAACAAGAGAAGATGTGTCTCAGCGACCCCATAAGCAGAGTATGGATAGGTAAGAATGTGTCAGATAGTTTCAAGATTCGCAACGGATTGAAACAAGGAGATGCGTTGTCACCACTACTGTTTAACTTTGCGTTAGAATGTGTGATTTTAAAAATTAAAGGGGACAAAAAGGTGCTATCATTGAATGGTTTGAATCAACTGTTTGTATATGCGGATGATATAGATTTAATAGGGGACGATATAGATGCATTAGAAAGCAACGCAGATGTCTTAGTAGAAGCTTGCGGTGAGATAGGTCTACAGTTAAACATAGATAAAAAAAATACTTGATAACAAGCCGAAACACAGGGAATGAAGGAAATAAATTATAGGAATTAGATATGAGGTCGTAGAGAAAGTAATCAAATTTAACTACTTGTTAGCATACGTAATAAGCAAAAATGAGGTCACCAAAGAAATAAAAAGTCGCTTACTATCTGGGAACGCATGTTTCTATTCAGTCCAAAAACTTCTAACATCGTGATTAATATAAGGGAAATTAAAATTGAAGATATACAGAACGGCTAATCTACCGGTAATACTTTGGGGTTGCGAAAGTTGGAGTACGACCCTAGCAGATGAACATAAATTACGTGTATTTGAAAATAAGGTTTTGAGAAAGATATACGGGCCGAAACGCGACGAGATGACTGGAGAGTAGAGGAGACTGCATAATGAAGAACTCCAAGGACTGTACGATTCACCAGATGTTGTAAAAATAATTAAATCGCGACGGCTAAGGTTGACAGTCCATGTAGCTCGGATGGGGGAAAAACGAAGATTATATTTTATTCTGG
>JAGDQP010002617.1:26558-42322 GCA_022664845.1 Lepisma saccharinum | reverse complement strand
CCAAAGTTGGAGTACGACCCTAGCAGATGAACATAAATTACGTGTATTTGAAAATAAGGTTTTGAGAAAGATATACGGGCCGAAACGCGACGAGATGACTGGAGAGTAGAGGAGACTGCATAATGAAGAACTCCAAGGACTGTACGATTCACCAGATGTTGTAAAAATAATTAAATCGCGACGGCTAAGGTTGACAGTCCATGTAGCTCGGATGGGGGAAAAACGAAGATTATATTTTATTCTGGTTGGAAGGCCGTATGGAAGGAGGCCATTGGGAAGACCGAGAGGTCATTGGGAGGACAATATTAGAAGAGATTTTCAAGAAGTAGGTGTTCGTGATGAAAACTGGCTTGCTATTGCTCAGGATAGAGTCCAATGGCGAACATTTATTACTGCGGCGTTGAACTTGCGAGTTCTATAAGCCATAGAGTTAGTTAGTTAGTTATTGATATTGCAAAACATCAACATATTTATGCAGAAATAATACGAAAAATTTGAATTCAGGATTATCATTATAAAATTCAAATCTATTAAATTTCAACGTCCGCAATATGTTAAAGTAGAAAATAAATATTTTTGTAGTCTTCACGTAGACTTAAAGGATGAATTTGGGGAAAAGTTACCATTTCAATTTGGAATGTCAAACGTAAGGCTACATTTTAAAAGAATATGATTTCAGAAAGTAGTGACGATAGTTTTTACATTACAGTTTCTTCTAATGGAAGCATTCAAACTTTTTCTAATAATACTCCAACAATTGTTCTGAATATTCTTTTCATCTAAGTAACTCATGGATGGTAGGTTTAAGTGTAATTTACTTTCCTTTAACTTGTGATAATGTAATTAGCGGTCAAAATATATTGCATAATATGATTCTACCGTTCAACAATTACTTGATCAGTTAAATAAAATTAAATTAAATATTAAATTTGTATATTCAAAAGTTGTAACCGTAAAACTGGATGAAATTATAAAATCTTTACGATTACCATCAATATTAGCTTTACAATTAAGATTTGAACCTAATATTAATATTTTAACCTATTGTCGAACTCCTAAACAACTGCTTTTAGATATTAGATATCCTTATCAAGTATTTGTGTATACAGGTATTATTCAACCTCAGTTACGAAGGCCCCTCTTTTACGAATTACAAGTATGTCTGGTAGTAATCACGGCAAAGTACAAACCGTAACTTTCCAGAATGTACATTATTTTCCGCTAACAAAACTTTCATTTGACACTGTAGAAATACTACCAAAGCACCACGCAGAGCTAAATTTATCATTCGCATTTGGGACATTGACCGTAACACTTCACTTTAAGCACTCATCAAAAAGAAAACACAATCAATTTTACATAGAGTTAGACGTATTCCCTAATTTGCAGGACCTGTTTATCGGCGGGGACATGGAATAGGAAGTATATTCCAAGAACTGTTTCGATTTTCTAGGCCATTCATTAAACAAGGTGAAAAAGCAGCAGGGCGACAAACTTTACAAACAGAAATTAATGTTCAATGGATATGCTTGGAAACCGTCCTATTAACGAATTTTTAAAACCACGAGATCGTGAAACAGGTTCTTCTTTAAGAATCAAAGTTGAGAATAAAGTTAATCAGTTGCTTACTGGTAGTGGTAGGAGAAAGGAATGTATACGTAAGGCTTCCGTACGCATTGGACCATCAACATTAAAAAGAAGACGTGTATCTAGGAACCGAAAAAGTAGAGATATTTTTTGTTAAAAACGTCGTTTCTCACACCTAAAAGTGTTGAATGCTATACAAATGAATTCGATTTAGTTTCTGTCCCTAGGACACAATTTGTTATTGAATCATCTCGTATGGTTGAGTATCGACCGATTTCTTCATTTTCTTCTGAGGGACCCATAGAATTTCTTGTACCTGGAGATACTGCTGAATATACTCATCCCGCGCAAATATTATCTTTATGTCAAGTGTAAAGTATTAAGGGGAAATGGAGATAATTTACAAGTAGCGACAGCAGGACCACCAGCAATTGTGGTAGATAACATAGCATCAGTGAATAATTTCTTACAAGCGCTTTTTAGTCAAGTAGATGTTTCTTTAAATGATAAAATTATTTCATCTTCTAATGGTACATACGTATATGTTCCGAGCCTATTATAAAACTTTACTTAATTAATCCGAAGATGAAGCTAAAACTCATTTAACCACTGAATTATGGTATAAGGATACTGCGCGGCATTTTAATACTCTCAATGAAAATAATGTTGGTTATTATAAACGAAAATCTTTTATTGCTGGGAGTTCTTCCATTGATATGTATGGACGAATTCATACAGATATTTCAGAATTAGATCGAATTCTTCCCAATAAAGTTAATATAGGTATAAAATTAAGTCGTAGTAAAAATGCATTCTGTTTAATGGCAGCTGAAAATTCAACATTTAAAGTTAAACTAGAAGATGTTATTCTTTATGTTCGTCGTATTAATATTTCTGCAGATTTTGCTGAACAGTTAAATTGTTTTATGAGCCATGATACTGCAAAATTAACATTAACTAGAGTTGAAACAAGAGTACATACTATTCCTGCTGATATCACATCATATAATCTTGATTTGGGGTCGGCAGAACCGGATCCTGAAGGAACCGGTTCTGAGGGAACCGGGTACCCGGATTGGGATCCGAGATCCGGTTCCAAGATCCGGATCCGGTTACCCTGTTCCAAGATCCCGATCGGAGAACCGGTTGCAAGATCCGGATCCGAGAACCTGTTCCCGGATCCGGGTATCCGGTTCCAAGATCCGGATCCGGGTACCTGGTTTGAAAATCCGGGTAATCAATTCTAAGACCTGGATCCGTATCCTCGATTCCAAGCTCTGGAAACTGGTACCAAGTTCTAAGATCCAGATCTGAATCTAAATTTTGCTTAGGAGAAACGAATCCTCGATTCTGAGATGGGGTCTGGAAACTGGATGTAGGTTCTGAACTTCTGATCAACCATTCATTATATAATTGAAGTTCAGGAAGAAAGTATTTGTCGTTTGGAAGATATTTGTCAAGAAAGTTAGTCTCGATTTGTATGGAGGTGCCATCTGAATGTTTTCGTAGAGAATGAATTCGATCCCTACTCTTGCAATGTGGGCTCTGTAGAAGATAAACACAGTGTGCGTTGGTTTTCTCGGGGTTCTCCCGTTTCCTCCAATTTCTTCATTCCACCAGTTCATCACATCGCTATCCATCCGATCTGAGCCAAAGCTGCCTAAAGGACATACAAATTCAAATTCATACAGAATGAATCAAATTAAAATAATGCAAGATTTCTGTTCTAACAATTAATAAAAAAAAGATTTTTATATACAGACAAACTCTCATACTACATTCGAAGAAACTAATTATCCTGACGTTTCAAATTTATTTATGGCCCTTAGGCATCTCAAATTGAGGCCAGGATAGGGTAGTGGAAAGAGGTAGTTGGCCAGGGCCTAGTTATTAGGTACCATCCCGCATTTACCTAGTATACCTGAGAGAAAACTGTGAAAACTTTCTTCAGGATGGTCGGCCGCTGGTATCGAATCCAGGACATCCCGAATAAAAAGTCAACGCTTTACCGGCCGTTCATTTTGACATTGTTTTTGAAAACAGAGTTTATCATGAAATCCCAAACATAATAATCGTTTTTCTTTTAACTTGTTTCACTCCGTCTGTATGTTCTCCACTACTAAATCAAAGGAAAATCGTTTGAATTAGAAACATTTGAGCCTCAACAGACAGTACTCTGACAACTGATTCCTTACTCAGAATGGTGACATAATTCAAAAACCAATACCGCAATTACATACTCCGCCATTCATGATCAGACAACACAATGCGTGTAACTGTATATTCAAACACAAACGTCCCCTTCATAATATTGCAGCCTTGCAGGAACGTCAAAAGAATGTCACGTGCAATGTTGTATTTGGCTTACCCTGTACTTTAACACAATCAGAATGTCAGCACAATTATACTGTACGTGAATTTTCTCGGGGTACTCCCGTTTCCTCCCACTTTCTTCATTCCACCAATTCATCCCATCATCATCCATATGGCCTGAGCCATAGTTGCCTAAAGACCCTAAAAATAAAATTCAAATTCAGCACAATTATAAACGTTTAAAATTCATTTCTAACGTTATTCTAATCCAGATTCTGATCATCACTGATGAAATTGTGTTGTGATGTAAAGGTGATCTGTAACAGTAAACCTAAACTTGCAAACTTGCAAACTTGCAAACTAAAGTTGTAAACTTGCAACTTCGATTTTCTCTTTCGCCTGATATTATTATTAACTATTAATTGTGAAAAGTGAATTTTCTGCAAAGATCAAAAGCTTTAACAAATTTCTGGTTACATTATTTCGCTAAGTCCCTACAATAAACTATTAGTGATAAGATAATCACCATTTTCCTATTTTATTTATCTTATAATGTTCAAATTCGTTAATCACTAAGCCTAGAAACATGAAATAAACGTCGTTTGGAAGCCCTTACAAAGAGGAATGTAACATTTCAGTAGAACCTCCAACACCACCATCCTCTTCACTTTTTCGAAATTTCTCATTTTGCTAGGTGAAATAGATATACAAATAAATTCTCGTAATAACAAATGCAAACCTAGGTCTTAATGTCGTATGTCTATTTTTCACCGCAAAAGTTGTTTTTTCTTTTACAGAAGACATTCATAATAAAAAGAAAATAGGACCATCCAGTTGCAAATGACTTATTCCCACATTTTAAGTTAATATTTTAAATAAATTTGATTGCGTTTATTTATGTGTATCTATGAAATGTTGGGGAGGCGGAACCGACCGGGTAGCTGTGATAGGCGGTTTAGGGTGATAGGCCAACAACTCGAAGATCCCGGGTTCGAGTCCCGGCAGGGGTATGGATGTGGATTTTAATGACTTCAGTGCGAATCGTGACGGGCAGAAGTTCAAAGTTACTAGAAGGGCCCAAATAAAAATTAAAGTTTTTTTACGAGGCGAAATAGAGCTGAACTTTTACTAAAGTCCGAGCAATGTGATCCGAGAACCGGTTCCTGGATCTGAGATCCGAAAACCGGTTCCAAGATATGGATCCGAGGACCGGTTCCTGGATCCGGATCCGGGTACCCGGTTCCAAAAATATCCAGAATTATACTTTCAAAATTATCACACCCTATTTTCTGGAACTGGTATATTTCACGAAAATGTAAGTCACACGGTCACATATTCTGATTACCCCAATGGATATACTCTTGATGCTTTTATTCTTTCTCCTACTAATACTTTAGATGATTCTACATGGGATGTCATTAAGGATTCTCCCGATTATCTCAAAATAGAGTTCAGTCAAGCACCAGCAAATTCAAGTTCATGTATATTTTACGCTCAATTTGATTCACTTATACAAATCGATAAAGATCAGAATGTATATACTGATCATACCATGTAAAATTTAATCAGATCAAGCATGAGGAGATTCGTACACTTTTCAGCGTTCGATGATAATGAGGGAAATAATTACATAGGGAAGCAATTAGCTACAGTTCATATAGATACAAATAGTTTTCAATCTTGGATATTTAAACCTCTTTATAAAAAAATATTCCTAGTTTAAGATATGTAAATGATTATTTAATCATTTAATCTATTAATTATTTAATCTAAACCGAACCAGCATGTGTTCGGTTTAGAATGGATAGACGGTGAAGTTCAATATGAGAAACTTAAAAACATATTACAAGGTATACCTCTCACAGTGTTATTGTTTACACACATGGGAAAGCAAGACAGCTTTTTCTTGAGTCCCTTGTACAAAGAACTGTGATTAATTTAAAAGACATTCAGTGTCCAAAATATAATGCTTTAGCATTTCTATCGCAAAGTTGTGCTCATCATCTTCATCAGTTTGCAAATTTTCGTTGTACCTTAAAAGGAGCTTCAGTGTATGGAAAATATTTAAGTTATTATCATTTACGTATTTTTATCCTATCTGAAAACAGAACAGTATATGAACCAGCGTCTACAAGTGTAAGTGATTCAGTTGTGGAATTATTAGCTTTTATCAATTGTGCTTCAGGACGTGCACGTGCAACAACATTGACTGGACTATATTCAGTGGACGCTTTACTTAAACAAATACAATATCCGGTTGCACTTACAGTTAATCCAAGTCCGTCAACTTTACCTGGAAATTATTGGACCGCAATATATATTATAAAAATAATCGTGGTGAATACTTAGATAGTTTCGGCAATTAACCTACAAAACCAATTATTAAATGTTTAAAACGAAATTGCAAAGTATATCGTGTAAATAAAATTCAAATTCAGCATTAAAAATCTATTCTCTGTGGTTTATTCTGTATATTGTTTATTTATTTCAGTGTGCGAAGAAAATGTAATTTCTTATTATGATACTAAAAGTCTTGCAAAGAATAATGAAATTGTAAAATCTCTTGTGAAAACTATTATAAAACAAAAAGAAAAAAGGTAAATTAAATTTTTTAAACCAAAATAATAAAGTATTTTATTTAATAAATCCTTGAAGGAAAAAACAAAAAGGTATAGAGTATAGAAATATGTATTTATTTTTCTTACTATAATACAAAAAGTTTTAATATAAAAGGTTTATGAAGATTCAAAGAAGGCAGCAGAAGGCAGAATATTCAAATGGTAAATATAAACACCATTGCTTACATGAATAAAATTTTCTTTAATCACAAACACTTTAAATTTCTCTTCAAAGTTCTTATACAGTCATTTAAATTCATTTATTTGTTCACAATTTTACATATACAGTCACTATCTAGTTCAGCATTAGCGTCATTCTTCAGTAATATTCTCTTTACATCATCCACTTTAAGTAAGAGTAAATTCCTAAGGAAATATTCGATATTTCAACACTATCGAAGTCTTGATGATTCAAAAGATACATATTATAGATATGGAAAAAATTCACAAGATTCATGATAACTCTAAATGTTCTCTCCTCAATGCGTTGTCTTCATCTGCATAACGTATAAGGCATCGATGCCTCAATTGATTATGCACATTATAAAAACACTCGCCACAAATTAAAAGACTTTTTGTCTAAATTCCCAAATTTCGATTGCTTCCATTATACATTCATCGTCAATATTAAAATTTACACAATTACAGGAGGTAGAAAAAGACACTTGTCTACCCTGTAGAACATTATCACTACGAATAGAATATTCTTCATCTTCACTATCCGAACAAAACTCGATTTCCAGGCTTAAAGAAGATCCGATAAAGGAAGCTGCATTCTCCGGCAAAGGACCATCGCCTTCATCCACACTTGAATTCTCGAAATAATACATGGTGGTAGGATTCACTATGATAGCCAGATCGCAACTAAGGCAAACTATTTATAGTAAGCCTATGACCTACTTTACTGAATGTTCAAGAATTTTCCGGAACCCCAGGACAGAAATAAAAGGAGGTTTGCTTACTTTCTAGAATTCCATGGAATGTAAAAGGTCATCAAAAGTAATGTTCTAGAAGCTATGTTCACCTCCTTTCAACTTCGAGAAATTAATAGAATTCCTGCGCGAAAACAAAAATAAAGAAAGTCAATCTATTTTCCAGGAACGCCTCAGGCATGAAAAATGTAAGAGAGAGAACTTCCTCGATAGAAGGTCAACGATCATTCTAAGATGTGAGAAGAAACTGCTCATGCGCAGATTATGACCCCGGGCATGAAAATGTATGAGACAAAATCAGTTCTCTAACAGAAGGTCACCAGCACGGTCACGCGGAAAGTGTGATCCCTCCCATAAATATATTTCATCCCTCCACGTCAACCTTAAAAAATTCATATTCCACAAACATGGAAATGCGAAAGAAAAATAAAATTAAAATACGTCATCACCTAAAGACATCGAAAGATATGAAACAGTAAAATTAGATTACATCAGCACAGAAATATCTAGAAAAGTAAGTTATATGAGCATCGAAAGTTCTCAAATAGAGTGAGCTACAAACACAGTCTCGTTAGAGCTCAAAAGAAGGTCACTGAACTAAAAGGAAGTTCAAATACCGCTATGCCCGGCGGGCATAAAAATGTATAATCAGCGTACAGTAACTACTTACATACTTCATGTCATAAGTACAAATAAACTTTTAATATAACTTTTTAATGGAGATTGCGGTTAGTAACATAGCAGAAGCAAAATGATATCCTACTATCAAATTGAATATTTTAATTTAAAAAATGGTGTAGATTGATATGTATAATACTAATTGATATATAAGTGATATCAGTACAAAAACGCCTTCGGGGTAAAGGGAAGGGTGACGCAAGAATTCTACTCATAAAAGAAGTGATATCCATTTTGCGGGTGGCTTTTTTTGTATCACAATAGCGGAAATGTTTCCCATGTAATAAAATTAAAAGACATAGTATCTTCCATTCCGCCATAGCGACACAAACAAATTCACTCTCAAAATGGATATATCCTCTTTCGAGTAGAAATTTTGCGTCACTCTTCCCTTTACAACGAAGGGGGTTTTGCACTGATGTAACTTATTTCATAAGGCTGCCTATTAAAAAAGTGCTTTGTCTTCAAAGAAAAGGTTGAGTTTGAGCCATGGTAGGTTCCGTATCTCCAGAACGGTAACTCCTATTGAAAAAATAAGCATCAAGTTGCGTTTACGAGGCCCGCAATTAACCCTAAGAAAAACTCTGGTACCAACCATTTTGGGCTAAATCAAACAGACAGACAGAAGGACACACAAACTTTGCTATTCTGTGATTTTTTTTAAAATTCTGTGATTGGGCTAAAAAAAAGGCATAACTTTTGAACCGCTTCATCGTTTGAAAGGTAATGAGGTGTAGATTACGATCTCGAAGTTTTGGCAGGTCTAGAGCGAGTGCTATCATCAGAAATGTGAAATTCTCAATTTTTCTTCGCACCACTCTAGGGGGTTCCATTCAGGTGCTACCGACTCACTTTTTTTCTGTGTCTTAGTATAGCAAGGAGCTTTCAATTGCAAGTTCAAGCATCAAAATCGGGTTTTTAGATCGCTAGATCCGAAATTAGCTGTATACATAGGGTGCCGCTAACAGAGTCTTTTGTTAGCGTCACTCGAAGAACTACCGTTCCTCATGATAATGTCTTTTATAGGGCTATGCTCCCTGTTTATGGCAAGATAGCTGCCAGTAAATAACAAGAAAATATACACTTACAATGCACTTGGAATTCTACTTTTTGCAGTTTGAAAATTTTAAAATTCTTAGTTAGAAATCACAAAATATGATAAATTTTCCACGCATTCTGTCAGAAACCGATGTGTCAAGTTTTTCCCTGTCACAGATATTTTTCTTGTCTGTGGGAGATAGGGGAGGAGGGAAAACTCTAGGAACAATTCACAAACGAGGGATAATATGAGAAGGGGGACAAGCGAAGAGAATGAACATCATTTGACCTGCTTCATATAAAATGCATGCTGCTGTCAAGCACACGCGTCTCTTGCTACCTACAATATAACCCTGGAACCAAAAACCAGATAATTACAATGTGCAATGTGCATGAACGTTTTGCATCTATGTTCTGATCGCCTCTCCTAATTCCCCTTCCCATTCGACTTCCAATTTTATTTCCACCAGAATCGATAATAACTTCACTCCTGTTTCATGTCACACCCTTTTTAAAGTTTTAGGCTACTTTCACTTCATCATGATTTGAGATAGAGAATTCTCATTGCTTTGTAATCAAGTGCTATAACACCCTATTCATAATGCTGATTTATTATGCAGATTAGATTTTGTTTTGAAAATGTTCGAAAGAATCTTAACTCAAACATTTTTTTACTTTATTTATTGACATGAACGCAGATGTAGCAATTATGGTCATTTTAAATGGGGTTGTTAAGCAATAGAATTAATAAAAAATCAAAATCAAAAATAATAATAGTAATAATAAGCAAGACAAAAATCATTACCTCAACAGAAATCAAATGTCACGAAAACGGTTATATGGTAGGGCAAAACCAAGAAAATTTGAAACTTTATTGTACTGAGAACACTACTTGTAAAAATAGGGAACACTTTACGATAGCAACCTTAGGTATTAATAAAACAAACATGTCATTATAGGAAATTGATCTTACAGCAACTCGGAAAAACAACTCGTGAGAAATATCACAAGATCTGATACGTCTATTAACTATTTTATATGTATATTTCAGGTCATACAAATATATATATATATATATATATATATATATAGATTCAAAGAGGTTCAGTATGAAGGATGCTAAGAGTTAGTGTTTGCTGAAGTTGCTTGTGGATGGGACTCAAAAGCGAACGACAGCCAGTAAAAAAATCAATGTCGGTCAACTTTGTATGGCACTGAAGAAGGTGCCATATGTAGGATGACAATATACAATATGCGGAGATAAGTGAGTCCTTCAAAATTAGGTAAGGCTATCAAATCAACGAATCTACCAAGTAAACCTTGAAGTCTCGTTGTGTTTTTAGAAGACATGCTAATATGACAATCAAAAGAAAGCATTTGAGACTATGAGAACTTCGAAATATTTATGCTATAGAACCTCAGCAAGAAGAGATGATACGAACCTTGAAAGGGACATTTCTTAAGACTAATTGTAAAGGTGTTATGTTATAAAAGTGTTAACTTTAAATTGCTTTTTATCGTTGCATGAAGAGAAAGTTAAAATATCCGACTATAATTGGGTTACACCATCAAGAGTTTTGGTTTCTCTCAAAGTTTAGGATGATCGACATACAAGAGAAGTATCTCGAAGATTCAGAGTAATTGGTCCGTATTATTGTGCATGAAAGATTAAAGAGTTCGAGAACTATGGTACTTCAGATGTAATAGTAAACCAGTAAGAAGCAACTCCAGACAGAATAACATGTTGTTGCCAGCCAGCTATAGATAATCTTTACTTATCATGAATTATATCTTTACAGAATTAGAACTGATCACGAACTTTAAATCTAAGGGATAGTTCATGTAACAACTGAACGTGACTAATCGAATCAAAGGATTTAGTGAGGTCTATTATGTGTTCGATTTGTGATAAATTACCAAGGGGGATATTTACATTAGTGGTTTCTGGTAAGTTGCAGCCTACTGCCTGTTTGGGTAGAAAAACAAAGATGTTTATCCCTAGTTGGGATGGTATTCGGAATCAACAACGGGGGATGGAATTCTCACGTACGTGGGAATATCCCCGACATCCCCCATAGCAAATCGAACACATAAAGTATATAATGTCAAGCAGACAACTAGTGGCACGTGATCGGAAAATAGGCAGATTGGTTAGGCAAGAAGTGCAGGAAGAAATCCATGCTGAGCAGGATGAATGTACTAGAAAGTGAATTTTAAAAACCTATCGCTAACAGTTTTGCCTGAGAGAATGTATTTCACCTTTTGTTTTTCTGATGTAGTGTCTATAAGTTATAATACTTTTCTCATTGTCTGCTAATGCCCAGAAGCCAAATGAAAAATATTATTATCGTAACAACACCGCAAATGCTGGTCATTGTTTGTGATCGTCATCTTGCTCGTGCATTTTCACAGAAAGAAAATATTCTCAATCAATGGACATTTCTAAGCCCAGTTCAGGAGTATAGAAGTTAGTATTTCCTGTTATTATTCGTTGAAATGAATACTTCGATGGTTTAAGGTATCTATTAAGGACAACTCATTCATACTGCTCTATGTTGTTGAGTTACAGTGTAAACTTACACACCGTTATTTCGACCAATTGGTACAGCGTTGAACTTTGAACTGAGCGATCTGTCTTCGAATCTCGCTCGAACCTACCTGTTTCTCGTCTTCTATTCTCGTATGATACTTCTACCTATACTATGCACATAAACATTGTCACCAAAATCATAGACTTCAGTTATATCAAAATCAACTGCAAAATGCGTGTATTATTTTCAGTGGAAGGGGGTAGAATTCAAAGACTGTCAGGCTTGCGTTTGCTTTTTCATATTCATTTTACATACTCATGTAGTAGACCATACAGTAGTTTATGCATAATTTAATGTGTTTATATATTTAATTTAATCTGAGAATTCAGACCCCTACCAGCATTATATCTAATATTATAAAAGTTTCAATAATTATACCTATTATAAATTACAAATCAAGAATCAAATTTGATTAATTGAGTAAAATAACATAAAGTCGACAAAGGTATAATTGATATCTACTTTGCATTTGGTATTTCAGTAATCAATTGTTACATAAAATGTATTGTATTATAAAGCTTAAATGGTAAAATCGGGTATTATTTAATAATTCTTACTTCCTTGCTCTCAAGTTCGAATTGTCTTTTTAGATACTTACGGATATATATAGGTCTACATATTATACAGCATTTCAAGGATATGTACTTAAGTTTACAGCTTGTTATTCACACCACAGAACCTCCGGCTAATTGCATTTCTGCAGTTTTCTAAAGAATATCTTTTAATCATTGACAAGATATGTATCATATTTATATCGATATGATGAGATACATATCCATTAACTTCAAGGGCGCTCATGTTGTGATTTCCAGAGGGGAGAGTACAAGGATAAAGCGACAGTTTTTCTATGATTTACTAAAAGTTATCAACAATTTCATCACCACAATGTTTACTAAATTCAGGGCGCAAGAACTTAAAAAGAACCATATCATGAAGTACATTAAACCTACCTTAAAGTACCGGTATATTGGAAGTTAATTGGAAATGTTTAAAAGAGTTGAATAAAATTAATGCCTTAGTTAACTTTATGAATATTATTTATGAAATATTTGTCAAATGTGTCCCCTGGAAAAGAAACTCTGTCGCACAGTATCCATGCTAGTTCACTAAAGAAATTATTAGGAAACTCAATGTTAAAACAATTTATAATAAAATATCTACATACAAAATTGAAAATTCAGAACCCTACTTATCAGGAATTTGTTCGATTGTGTAGGGAAGTCAGCAAAGACATAAAAGTAACTTACAAGAAAGACCAACTTCATACCAAATTCTGGAAATAATATGAATAATAATCCAGGCCAACTGTGGAAATTTATTAGAAACAAAACAAAACATCTTCCCCTCAAATACATTAAAATTTGAAGGTCGGGAATTGTGTAGCAATGACGAAATAGCTAATACGTTTACACAGTATTTCCAATCAGTATTTGTATTCTCTTCTCAACCGTTCAGTACTTTTGATAGTAATTCTAGGGGTTACGAAAAAATTGGAATAGTATATGTTGACCAAACACAATTGAATGAATAAAAAGGCTAGCAAGAATCTACAATCCAAAACGACAGTTGGATCTGATTGTATACGCTCATATATAGTCAAAGGATGTATTGGTATTGATATTTTTAAATATCCCCTATTGACTACGTTCGAATTGGCACTAAAAACCTGTATTTTTACTAAGAAATGGAAATCTGCTTTAGTTTCTCCTATACCTAAAATAAACGATAGACGATAAATTACGAACTAGAGACCTATAGCAATCTTACCAGTCTTTCAAAAGTCTTTGAACAGATTGTCTATAAACTAATTATTAAACATCTGAAGCCAGTTATCTTAACTAAAAACATGGCTTTGTTTCAAAAATCCACAGTAATGAACCTTGCAATTTTTACAGATTTTATTGCAAACTCGTTGGACGAAGGAAAGCAAGTCGATGTGATTGATACTGACTTCGAAAAGTCATTTGACAGAGTTAATTAAAGTTTATTAGGTAAATTAAAACACTATCACTTTTCTCTATCCTTGATTAGTTCACGTGCTCTTATCTAACTAATCACAGTCAGTCAGTTCTATATCAGGGATACAAATCTGATGAATATAAAATCCTGTCAGGAGTCTCGCAAGGTTCAAATCTTTGACCGTTTTTATTGCTGTAGTTCATTAACGGGGTCTTCTACTTCTCTCAGCGCTAGAAGTTTACTGTTGGTGCTTATGGACAGAAAATGGATACCGAATATCTTCATTTTCTGAGGAACTGGATATCTTTAATAGAAAAGAAAAGTTTTGGAGCATTCTTCAGAAGTTTATAAACGGGTTGAAATACTTAGAACGTACATTTGTTTCCTAGTTTTTCAGAAATAAATTATTAAAAAATAAATAAAATTATTTTGTTTTCTCTAAATTACAATATGACTAACTTTGCAACCAATTACGCTCGAAAGATCAACTTTTTTGTTTTATTCCTTGTTAACAAACGATTCTAATAATTTTAATTGCAAACATATCCGATATACCAATAAAAAATAGTATTTTTATACAGCTATTCTAGTCCACCTCTGAAAGGTTTTGATGAGGGTAAGCCACGCCCCACTCTAGGCCTGACAGTGGAAGGGGTGGGAAGTTGGAGAAGCGAATGTCTGAATAAGTATGTGAATACTGCTTGAACGAAACACGTTTTCGACCGGTTTCTGTGAATTCCTGCGAAAAATTGCTAATTCTGTAGAGTTTGTGTTCTTCCTCAATGGTTCCTTGCTAAGAGGGTGGAGGTGGTGAGTGGAGGAGGATTGCCCCCCCCCCCAGCCTCTGCTTCCCCATGGAAGTTATTATTCTAGCATAATGCAATATATTATTTCGACTTTCCTGACCGTGTATTGTCTACACTCATTCTGTATTTTTTGCACTATTTATCACATAAAGCAGAATTGTGTAGTATTATAACAAAAACATTACTTACAGCTGTAAAATATAATTCCTAATCTTACAGCAAACTTGCGTTTGCTGCATACATCATAGTTCAGTACTAACTATTTATCTTAGAGCAATTACTAACAAGTATAATGTTTGGGAAGATTGCACTGTGAATACTAACAAGCAATCTTCCCAAACAGCTAATTCAATCATCATTCGGAAGAACGTTATAGTCTACTCCAGGGGGTCTCCAACCTTTTTTGGCAGCTGGCCAAATTGACTAATCAGGAACAGAGCGAGGGCCGCATTATAAAGGATCAACTCAATAGTAATATAGAAATTTTCATTTAGTAATTATATTTCAAATTGTATTAGTAACAACAAATATAATACAAAATCGTGGGTACCCAAAGCAGCAAATTCTTGTTGGACCATTGAAAATCCGATTGTACGTTTTAACGTTAGATTAACGTTTTTCAGTACTGTTCGACCTACGTACTATTTGGTCGTTGGCCGCTAGCCTTATCGTTAGCGATAACGTTAGAACTAAAAACCAAGTTCAACGTAGAGCAAACTATATGGTAATTCCAATGTACATGTGGCCAATGTTAGCCCAACTTATTTTTCAGCTGTATGCACTCAAAATAGTACCAAGTTATATAATGAGGAAATTTACTATTTTAGTAAACCGAATTATGCATATTTTTACAGTACTTTTAGAAAAAAACTGGACCTTGATTACATTATGCCTTTATTCAATGACATGTTTTACTCTCTCGTCTTCATTTATAATCGAAAATTTTTCCACGTATCTGTGGATGGATTCGAACCTGCAACGTTGTGATTTATTATTCGTTGCTTTAGCTACTACACTACGGAGCAACGCTTTAATCCTAATAATACGTCAATTATGCACTTCATCAATTCACACAGGGTGACCTAAGACCCAAAGCTAGATAATTTTATTCTCTGTACTTGCGCGCTGAATGAGTTAAAATAGAAGAGTTAATTTTCTATTATCATTTCTACACAAACTAATACATAGTAAAATTCACTCAGAAAAATTATTACCCGAAATAAGGTTGCAGGTCCCGGAAAG
>JAGDQP010002617.1:0-26458 GCA_022664845.1 Lepisma saccharinum | reverse complement strand
AATACATAGTAAATTCACTCAGAAAAATTATTACCCGAAATAAGGTTGCAGGTCCCGGAAAGAGTTTAGTTACTCGACTTCGTAATGCAGTGTTTCCCCTCCCACCCCAAAGGACCTAAATATTAATTACATTTTTCCAACGCCTGCTTAATTTCTCTCCCAATAATAACCATATGGCAAAGTTATGATAGATGATTTTTATTTGGAATTCGAAGACATAATTTAAAATGTTTGTCTATCTCCCTATCAGTTGGCTATCAGAAGTAATTTAGTTCAACCATTTTCTCTGCATAATTGTCTTGCAGGGAAGGAATAGTTAAAACACTTCCTCGGAAGAGAAACAAACAAACGAACAAAAAATTCATTAGCTAGAGTGAAAGATTTTACTCACTTAAAAATAGTATTTTCCATCCACTGAAATCAAAGGTAGATTGTAACCTAACAGTTCCTAGCCTAATAACGTAAAATATTAAGTAATGGTTTTATTATAAACAAAACCAAAGCGCTCCCGCATAAATTCGAACTATAACGTATTTTTTAAAAAAAGCTCAAAGTGATAGGAACAAATGGAGATTACTAAGCGAATGCCGTGGCCTGCCAGTTTTACAGTCAAAGTTATATGTTATTCCTGGGTTTCAGGCCGTGTGACATGCAATAGTTCTTCTGTTTACACGCCTCCTCTACTCACAGTTTTTCCAAGTACAAAAAGACAGAAATTCTCTATAGATAAATCTGTTGCGGCTGCAGCCTATATTAGGCACATGAATATTGATAAACACAGGCAGTAAGATGTTCGTTAGTGAGAGTAAAAGTATGTTAGGATACATTTTTTATATATAAATCAGATAAAGAGAGTTTTCATATAACTTTAAACTAAATTAGAGTTTTTCTTTTTTTCAGGAAACCACACAATAGACCTTGGAACTCTTCCAAATATCACCCCATTCCAAATATGATGTTGCTATACTGTTACAAAATTCTCATATCTCACCTTCACTACACAAAATTTTTCAGGTATGTGCTGTTTTCTAAAATAGCATGTTTACATTCGCGTCGGCACCTGTTGTAGAAGCTGAATAAAGAGGGGATTTGTGTAGCCCCCCTCCCTTCTTTTTTCACTCGGACTAAAAGCGAAGACAGGAGCGGGGCGCGGCTGGCTTACCCTCATCAAAACTTTGACAGGTGGACTGGAATAGCTATGTAAAAATACTATTTTTTATTGGTGTATCAGATATGATTGCAATTAAAATTATTAGAATCGTTTCTTCACAAGGAATAAAACAAAAAAAGTTGGTTTTTGTAGCGTAAGTGGTTGCAAAGTTAGACATATTGTAATTTGGAGATAAAAAAAAAAATTTTTTAATAATTTATTTCTGAAAAACTAGGAAACAAATGTACGTTCTAATTATTTCAACCCGTGCATAAACTTCTTATGATACTCAAAAACTTTTCCTTTCCATTAAATATATCCAGTTCCTTAGAAAATGAAGATATGCGGTAGCAATTTTCTCTCCATAAGCACCAACATTAAACTTTCTAGCTCTGGCAGAAGTAGAAGATCGTCTTAGTGACTTACCGGAATTCATACCGAATAATGAAAAAGTGCTGTTTCCGGATGATCTCAAAATATATGCTAAAATTAATTCCATGGAAGAAGTTAAAACTACAGCATAATTTAAACAACTTTACTAACTGGTACGCTATCAATCAACTTTCAGTCAATACGAAGTATTATAATTCAGTATAAATAAAACGATTTATTGATTTTATTATTAAATTCATAAGTATGTATTAAATAGGCCCAACGTAGTTAAAGATTTTGGTGTCACGTTTGATATGAAATTAACGTTTAACAGCTACATAACAAATACTACAAATGAAGCTTTAAAAATGTTAGGATTTGTAATAAGAATGGGAAGAGAGTTTGAAAGCGTTTCTACATTAGAGAAAATATACTATGCTTATGTTCATTAGAACAAAGGCATATAAATTATTAGCAAAATAATTCAAAATGGCTTAGACTGCACAGATTTTAGTATCATTGTTACAGTCTCATGTTCCGTCATTAAAGATTCGCATAGATAACACTGGTCTCTTCCACTGCAAAAAGGCAAGGACAAATATAATGACGAAATCAATAATCTGGAGAATAAGTATTACCCACAATCAAATGCGTAGAACTTACATCGAATTGAATATCATATGTCTTCCAACGCATTTAGAAATATTGTAATAAAAATATCTGTAAATGAGCATTGTAAATATCGACACTTTAATTGGGCTATACAGCCTGTTGTGTTGACATTAAATAAGTAAAATAAAAGTAAATAAAAATTAAAAATTAAATATACAAAGATCATATATATACAATTTATTTTTTCTATCATGCAAAGCATAATTTTCTCTGGCTAGGGGGTCTAGGGGGTAAGAAATACGGGGGTAAACAAAATGAATGTCCCCAATATAAACTAAGCCTCCAAAGGACGATTGGTAGGTTTGACTATGGATCATAGTCCAAATCAGGCCCAGGACCAGGATAATAAACAAAGGAAAAAGCTCCCCCCGTGTAAAATTAAAAGGAATCTGGTTAGACTAATGGAATTTAATAAAAATATAAAAAAATGAATTTATCAACAATTGGTTAACAAACAGTTATACGAAATCAACAGATAATTACTTCACGATGAAGCTGGGACATATTGACGTAGAGGATAGCAATCAGATTGTTATTCATTAACCCCGAACTTAGCACATTTCTGAGAGGATTCGCGCAGATAGTGGCATTATCCCATGATGTATTTGAGTTAGAAGAAATGAAGGAAGAAGAGATAGAAATTCAACATAATGATTTCCTGAAAATATATCTTTCGACCAACAGGTATGGATATGGCTTTATGCACATAAAATCAAGCAGAGAAAACTTTATAGAGGATTTGGATAAGACACTAAATCTACTGTCTTACCTTATGGCAACTACAAGGAAAAAGATAGTAATACCAGCTATTGGAATGGGTTTATGGAGAACCCATATGTAGTTCTGAAGAGAATTAAAGAATATGAAGACCTAATTAAAAATATAGGATTTGAAATGATAATTTACTCTTCAGAACCATCAACAAGGCATTGGATGAATTAAAAAATGAGACATCCAAGAACATAGAAAAGAGGGATGAAGAGAGAAAGGCAAATAAGGATAGTTCAAAAGAAGAATTGGAAGAAATAAAGAAAAAACAGAACACAGAGTTGATAGACGAACCATCAACAGCTGGGAAACATAACTCGAAGAAGAAAAAGAAGAATTTAAAATCTGGGATACCGAGACTGTACAAGAGAAAAGGAATAAAGAATATTTATCAAGATACAGAAGACATCGAGATGAAAGACACAAAAGATCAAAACTACCGGAGAACCGGAAATGAAGAAAGCCAAGCAGTAGTACAAATTTCGATAGAAAACAAAAAGGAGACTTGCTTTAATTCAAACACATTTTACGAGAACCTTAACTTAAATTACAATTTAGCGAAATTGGAAGAACCTTTGATGCTGACAGCGGCATTACGAATAATTGTTAGAAATCTACATCCAGGGCTGGAATGGTAAGATTTTTGGGGGGTACACGCTGCTCAATAAAAATCCGGATTTGGGAACACGTTCCTTTATATTTATGCAATGAGGTGGGTATACGCTGTGATTTATACTATTAGGTGGGTACACGGCGTGTACCCGCGTATACCCTCCATTCCACCCCTGTCTACATCCATCTAGAAAAACAATAACTTTCCCTATAATTGAGGAGGTTGAGAAGATTAACCTTAGAGCCAATGGAATTACCAGCGATCCACAAGATTTGCTTACATTAATTGATAAAGTCCTCGAGAGGAGGAATGAATCGTTCCACACGAATAATGTCTACAGGCAGTTTGTTATGGCATATGGAAGGATAGTCTTCATTCCAGCGGAAACGTTTCCCGCCTGCTATGTTCACACTCGACAACCATAATCAGCTTTAAAGTAGCCCAAATTAATTTGGATAGATCTAAATTAGCAACAGCAGAAATTAGGCAATTTTGAGAAAAAACGAAGAGGTGGACATAGCATGTATGCGGGAGCCATATACCTACAAAGGAAAATGATCAATATGCTGCAGGGCGCTGTAACAATACTGCCTGAGGATCCGAATAGAATGGTTGCGGTGGTGATTTTTAATCGGCAAATAAATACACTCGCACACCTAAAATATGCGGACAAATGGATGCTCTGTGTCGATATAGCAACGGGAAAACATAAAATAACAATTGTGAATGTATATTGTCAATTCTCCATCCGGAGGGAGATCTTCGTCCAAAAGATAGATTATATATTACTTGGATTTTTGTATAAGGATATAATTATTTTGGGGGATTTCAACGCTAACTCCTCGCTCTGGCACTGCCGTGATACACATGACAACGGAACCTTGTCATCTGTATCAAGTTAATGATGTTCGAAGAGTTAATAGAACAACATAACCTTGTGGTCTTAAATAGAGAGGGACAACCACCTACCTTCAGAAGCAGAGCCGGAGCGGAATCAAACATAGACGTTACACTGTCTAGGGGAGATATTTCAAATTGTATATTTAATTGAATTGTTCATGACTGTGCAACTAGTAGTGCCCACAACGTCGTCCGCTTTAATATAGAATTTAACAGAAATGAAACTGATAGAGAAGATGAAAATGAAGGAAATAACACCAAGTATAACATTAGTAAAATAAATAATCAGAAATCTGTGGAAAAATTGAAACTTCCGCAAATTGAACATAATTATAATCTGATGGAACTGACAACTAACCTAGAAGATGCAATATGGACAGCAATAAGAAGTTCAGCGCCCAAAATTAAACAGAGCAATAAAAAAATAACACCTTTTTGGACGGATAGCCTTAATAAATTAAAACGAATATTGAAGGCGAGCAGGAAGAGCTACAGAGCGGCAGGTTATCACATTTTGAGAGCAAGGCTGCAGAAATACAGAAGCTTAAAACAACAATTCAAGAAGGAGCTGAGAGAGACAAAGAAGAAAACCTGGAAGAAATTTGTAGAAGAGGATCTAAGCTTAGATATATGGGGTACAAACTTATAATGAGAAAAGTCAAAACCAAAGGGTCTCTAAACACACTTAAAGATGACCAAGACAACTTTACTACTAATTTGAAAAATACAATAGAATTGCTCTATAGAAAACTATTTCCTGATGATCATATTGAGGACGACAACGAGGATAACAACAAAGCACGAAATGAAGCAAAATAATATCCAGACATGATAATGAAAATCACGATGAAATAGTTGTTTCCAACGACCAAGTAGCGGATGTGTTAAGGAGACTAAAAACAAGGAAAACTCCGGGACCAGATCAAATAAAAAATGAGATCTTCAAAAATAATCAACAATTATGGACACCTTATTTAACTAAATTATTCAATCGCATCCAACAAGAAAAATATCCGGAATCATTGAAAAAGGCCAACCTTATAATATTTCTTAAAGGAGATGATAAGGATAAATTTAACCCCCAATCGTATAGACCAATATGCTTGCTAAACACGATCAGCAAGATATTTGAAAAAGTTATAGCTCATAGAATCAATCAAAAAAGGAAGGATCTGACAAACTGTAAACTACAATATGGTTTCCGTCCGGGTAAATCGACAGAGGATGCTATCAATGAATTATGCAAGAGTATATATACACTGAAAGAAGAAAATTGTAAATATGTTATTGTAATCTTCTTTGATATTATGGAGGCATTCGACAATTTGTGGTGGCCCTCATTACTAGTGGAACTGAAAAAGCTAAATATTCATAAGAAATTATGGAAAGTCATTGAAAATTACTTTAAAAATAGGGTGATAGAGGTGGAAACGGCGGAAGGCGTCGTGGCGAAGACCCCTACTAGGGTCTGCCCTAGGGATCGGTGCTGGGGCCTGTCTTCTGTCTTTCCAGCCTTCTTTAGAGATGCTGAACGGGATGCAGCAAGTTCAGAGAGTGGTGGGATATGCCGACGACCTGGTGGTCCTAATATAGGAAAGTAGTCGTCTTGACCTGGAAATTAAAACCAACGAAATTACAGGGAAAATGACATCGTGGTGTAGAGGAAACAAGCTAACAATATCATCTGATAAGACGAAATCTGTGCTATTTAAAGACAGTTTAAATTACAACAGAGGACCAATAATTAAAGTGAATGGGAAGTCAATAAAAAGAGAAAGATATATCAAATATTTAGGCCTAACATTGGATGAAAAGTTAAATTTCAGACAACATACGACAATTGTCAAGAATAAAGCAGTCAAAATAACACATAAGTTAGTTAATATTGCAGTAAATGACTTTAAAATTCTCATAAAAATAATACGTATATACCACGATGTCATAATAAGAGCAATTGTGGGCTACGCCGCAAGTGTTTGGAGTCATTGACTCGATGATGTTAGACAAAAATAACAATTGATCGAGCGCAACGACAACTACTTTTGCGTCTTTCAGGCGCCTATAGAACTACTTCAACTGAGGCTCTCCAGGCCGCACTGGCTGTTTCCCCCCTCCATCTCCAAATTAAGAAATTAGGCGCTATGTATTGGCTAAAAAAGAAAGACCAAGATAAATTAATTAGAATTCTACATAGACCTGCAGAAAACGTTTCTGAAATCAATTCAATCGTGGTCGAGGCATGGCAGAACTAATGGAACGCAACCGATAAAGGAAGAAGATTATACTTTATTTTTTCGAGCATTGAGGAACGATTGGATATGGAGCTGGAAGTTACGGGAGGTCTAATGCAATATCTAACTGGCCACGGTCCCTCTCGACAGAAGCTGCACAAGATGAACATCGTCGAGGACAATATGTGTCATACTTGTGGCGTGGTGGCTACACCCGAGCATATCGTTATGCGTTTCTAAGAAACTGAGCATCTTGCCAGAGATGAGAGAGAACTCCTGGGGGAGACCCCGTCACAGACGTTCTGAGAAGTCCGGAACTTGTGGCGGCCCTCAGGGGACTAACAGATAGAATTTCCAACTATTATAAAAGAAAATTTATTAACGGCGTGAACCACCGCGTATAGGAGACAAGATAAGGGAAAATAATGCAACAGCTTTAAAAGTAAGCTGTTGGGCGATCATGACCGCACAGCCGCGCCGTGACAACCGCGTCTATTAAGAAACAGGACTTAAATGTAAAGTGAAATAAACTAAAAATGTGAATACAATTAGGATAATTGTGTCTGCTGGAACCTGGCAGAACTAGCGCCTTGAGGCGGAATCCTTCACAAGAGATGCTCTAAGTGTGTGTGTGTATGAAGGGAAGAGATGCTGATGGATAATACAGCGAGTAAGGTAAGAAAATAATTAATAATTGTACAAAAACGCTGATCTTCTGGAACCCGGAAGCAAAGCGGCTAGATGGAACAAGTGGAATGAGTTAGGAGAGAGTGCGTGAGTTAAGTGAAATTTTGTGTAAAGTGTGGAATAATGGAAACGAGACTGCAGGAGGAGTAACCTGTGACAAGAAGAAGATGCAGTTAGTACCAGGAATGGGATGGCAAAAAAAAACTTTGTGGATTTACCAACGCATCCACGCGCACCTAATCCCATGTTGTTTCTTTTATCTTGTTACAGGAAGAAGAAGAAGCTCAAGTTATGTGTTGTCCTGTTTTGTCCTTGTCCCCTTGTTCGACTCCTTAAATTATGTACTTTATGTTCCTTTGTTGTATTTTTTCTAAATAAATAGGATATAAGTAGAAAGGGTTCCCCCCATGCAAAAGGTTCATATATGATATTAAGGCCAGGAGAACATTCTGGACGCCTGGCAAAAGCTCTTCCCGCAACCCCAGAAGTCTCAGACTGATGGAACACAGGAGCTTTTTGGAATGCCGGAACTCCGGCAATCCAAGAATCTCTAGGGACATGCCTGCCCCAAGGCAAGGAGAGCGAATATCTGCTCGGGATGCACGTCCCAGAAAGTGCACAACTTGTTTTGTGCAATTGATGCAAAGAGGCAGGGGTGGAATGCGGGTCCCTAAATAATAATAAAAAATTAAACATATATATCTATTTTCAATGTGTTGCCATAAGGACTTTATTGTATATTGTAAATTGTGTTCTAATTTATTGTATATTCAAAACAGGTACATCTCCAAACAAGTGTTTTCAAAGAAAAAGGTCGTCAAAATTTCGCTTCAAAGAAAAATTTTACGGTTCTTTCCCGTTTTTCATTATTATGCCAAAGAACTCAAGGAATAAATAAAATATTTATGAGACCTTCTGCAATTAGCTGCTTCTGCTGGTGATCACAATCTAAAAACCCGATACCTGGGAATTTCTTTCATCCACATTAAAAATGAATTTCAAAACGAATACCGTTTTACTCTTTTCTTTTTAGAGACCCCAGTAAAACTAACAAAATTTTTATAATTTTGTTCACAAAATATGGTAGTCTTTCAGAACCGTTAGGCAATTTAGACAAGCTACTGGCAGTAAAGCATCGAGGCGCTGATTTCTTTTATACACACTTGATTAAGGATCACTGACAAAACGAATACTACTGATGAGGATCACTTATTATCCAACAGTAAAGCGGTGAAGCAGTTTTCCCCAAAATAGCGGTGGACCGTTAATAAAGTTACATTGCCACAAAGAAGCGACCATAATTTTTTCTACACACTGAAAGAACAGTTAATGCAAGTTTTCTATTGGCTAAGGAAAAATCTCCATTCACTGACGTAGACCATAATGAGGTTAACAAGAAATCTTGTTTCAAACAAACTAGCAGTATGAAACCGACAGCCAAGAAGAGCAGATATTCCTCCTACAAAATTCCCAATAAAAGAATCCCCCCCCCCAAAAAAAAATGTCTCCAAACTATTTTATGTTAATAAATAAATTTTCTTTTCCAGAACAAAAGCAGAATAGAGTACAGAGCAAGAACGGATAATGCTAAAATAATTCAATTTATTATCAACTTCATTTGAACATGAAAATGTGATATAGTTAAATAGTATTCAACAAACATCAAAGGATGCAACACAAGAAATTCGCAAACGATTTGACGGCGACGGTTACGGCGGTTTCATACCGGGTTTCGCGGCCAGGTACACCGAGCGACAACATGGCTGACGACAATTTAAAAAAAAAATCATTATTTCCCACAAATCTCGTCTTCTATTACATATACAACCTTCAAACTTCTAGGGGACCTCCCCCTTCCATTCTAATATACTCCTACAACTACCTCACTCTGCTATGTCTAGTGGTTAATGTTACAAACCGGCTTCAAATTTAAAGGATACTACTCCCCGCTCATTCTTGCTTGTCAATTAACGCTGGTAGAGCGTTGGCATAGCATTTAAGAGGTCGTGGGTTCGATCCCAGCGGTAGACTATCCTGACTGAGGGTTTTCCAGGGTTTTCCTCAGTCACATCAGAAAATGTCAGGATTGCACCTTCAACGTAGGCTCTGGCCGACACCTTCCCGAAACTTTCCCCCTTTCCTATCCCGGCCTGAGCTTTAGATGCCTAAAGGTCATAAATAAAATTAAAATTAATTGTCAATTCAAAGTTAGTAATGTTAATTACAGGACCCAATCCAATTTGAATATATCGTAGTAGAATAAACGCACAAATAGAAGCAGAAATGTTATTTGAAACATTTATTATTTAAAAACGATATTATTTAAAAAATAATTTAAAATAAAATTTAAAAAATAGACAGCTGTGTGAGTGTGTGTGCCAAATTCCAACTCATTAACACACTTTTTTTTAATGAGTTGATCTAGGTTCGAACTCGTGACCTTACGCACGATAGGCATACGCGATATACATGAGACCACCGATACTTGTTTATTCTGATTATGATAACACAGTATGTATTGTAAACTATCGATCTTGTGCAGGTCTGCGATCTCATAACAAAACAAATATGATATTTTCCGTCTCAAAGCATTGCTGTTATAAACTTAAGATAGAATAAATAAGCGGAGCAAATCAATACGTTTTAATTTTAAAACTAAAAACGTGTAAGAGTTTCATCAACTAACTAACTGCTTTGCTTCATCGGACACGCTGAATTACATAACCAACAGCAACCTGTAACAAGTCACCTATCTCGTTCCTCATTGGATCCTGCCAACCAACCAAATACCGTCCACACAAAGTGAATTTCAATTACCTACCCTCACTGATTCCTATCCACCCCCTGTTCTAACTACATCTACGGGGTATACATAGATGTACTGGAACAGGGGGTGAAAAACCTTGACACCCAGTATAGTATATTAACATCTACAGTGTATGATTTGTATAAATGTGTGAATTGATTTTTATTGTTTACGCATAACACAAACAAAAATCGCCCGGGATATGATGGGGTAAAAGGATCGTGGAAGGATTTGTTTCAAATTATTTTAAGGCCTTTAGGCATATGAGGACCAAGCCGAGGTTGGGTTGGGAGAGTGTGTTGGAAGATAGACGACCAGGGCCTATTTATAGGTACCATCACAGCGTTTGCCTGGTATGGGTGAGGAATTTTTTTGGAAAACCTTAGAATAGTCGACCGCTGGAATCGATCCCAAGACCTTCTGATTTCTAACCAACGCTCTAACAGTTTTTGAAACATTGTTTACCCTAAACGGGCTTTACTTGTTCCATTTGATATACCTGTATAGACTGATATTCTTAGAATTAAGTTACAATCACACAAAAACATTCATTCCCGAGGCGTACCACTAACTAGGACCACTCCCGAGATTATAATTTGGCACAAGCGCAATCTTGCGCGGAAACGATGGCCCACTAATCAACAACGCATTATACAAATGTTTACTACGCCCCGCACTCTAAAGTTGAGGAATGGAAGTCATCGTGATTGCGATATCATAGTAACAGGCTCCGACCCCATCTACTGTAAATACAACGACCAAACCAGTATTAGCCACGTACTAACTTGGTGCAACGGTAAGACGTTGGCTTACTACATAACGAACCTGGGTTTCAATCCCGGCAGGGGCAATGGTTTTCTACTCTTTCTTTCAAACTTTATTTTTATATGTTCACATTAATTATTCATTCCTTTGGCATGCAAATAAAGGCTACTGAAAGCTAGGATATATATATATATATATATATATATATATATAAACCGAGTCTGGCCCACGTGGTGTGCAAGGGGACAGGGTGTGTCCGACTGATGGCGTGAGCCTCAGGGGGGGGGGCGCAGCCTCCGTTTAGTGGTGGGCATACGCAATATAGAACTTTTGGACAGAGCTGGAGGGGGCAGAGACACAGACTGTGTGTTTATAATAGTTCAAATATCATTTGTTTCCATGATTTGCACTATTTTTCTTTCCCTCTTTCCTTGTTTTCCAGGTTGGAGTTACTGGTCTCCCATCAGGCGCCTACCCAGGTGGCGGATAGGGGAATGTCGACCAGATATGGTAATACCGGAAATATTTCGGGGCGGACCAAAACCAGTACTGTTGCTTGCAGTTAGTAGATGGATATACAAAGGCAAGATAACTCCGAACAAAAATATCATGGTGAGAGGAAGCAGCATCACCATTACCAATCTGAGGCTGAAGATGAATGACATCGGCAAGGCTCAGAGATGGACAGAGGACGACATTTTGAATGTCTGCCTTTACTGCGAGGTCGTAGAGATGACAACTCTACACCGCTAAAACATGTCAAGAAATAGTAACAGATGGTTCATGGATTCTCCTGGGGTAAAATATTCCGGAGGTAAACTAGTCCCTCGTTAGGATCTCCGGGCGGGACTGCTTCAGGGGCCTCCAAGAACAGGATTGAGAAAGACCTTAGAATAGGAACGTGGAACGTACGAACATTATACCAAACGGGCGCTCTTCAGGTGGCGGTACGCGAGACCGAGAAGTACGAGTTAGACATATTAGCGATACAAGAAGTTAGGTGAGAGGGTCAAGATAGCATCCCTTAGTGGAAGTACACTTTCTACTACCGGGGATCACAGTCTCACGTTTTCGGAACATGATTGCTCATTAAGAACAGTATCCTTCAAGCGGTTCAGAATATAGAGTTCATAAACGAAATACTATTGTACGTTACGATACGTATTCGATGTGGCAACACGGTTTTATTAAAAATCTAGGCTCCGACCAAGGTGGATACTGATAACGACAAAGATATATTCTACGATGAGCTAGAAAGGCTGTTTGACCGAATGCCGAGGCATAATTCGAAAATTGTGTTGCAAGATTTAAATGCAAAGGTAGGGATGGGAACAAAAATATATACCTACTATAGGAAAATACAGCCTTCACGAAAAAACCAACAACAATGGAGAAAAACTTATAACTTTCGCGATTTCGAAAAACCTACTAGTAAAGAGCACGTACTTAGAACACAAAGACGTACACAAATACACATGGGTATCTCCGGACGACAAAACTCTCAACCAGATTGATCACGTATTAGTAGACAGACGAATACACGCCAACATAATGGATGTTAGGTCGTACAGAGGAGCGGAAAGTTACACCGACCATCAATTAGTCATCACAAAACTAAGGGAAAAGTTATGCATCGCGAACAGAGAAAACAAGGGGTCAAAGCAACCTATATTCGAAGTTAAAAAATTAAATAATCCGAGCATAAAAGCAGATTACCAACTCGAACTCTTAAATCGGTTCGAAATCCTAGCCGCCTCGAGTAATAATAATGAAGATATTAATAATGAAATTGATGTAAGTAAGATGTGGGAGGCAATTCGTGAAACAACAGAAAAACAAACCATGGTTTGATGAATAATGTCTTAAGCTTCATGAGGAACGAAAATAAGCAAAGCAACGGTGTCTAAGTAATAAAGGCGAAGCAAATACCAACCACTACAGTAACGCGAAACGAAACGCCACACTCGGGTTCAGAAACAAAAAGAGAGAATATCTGACGCAGAAGATTCAGGAGATAGAGGAAAACGGGAAGAGAAATAACACACGAGATCTATACAAAGGGGTAAACTCGTTAAGAAAAGGTTACCAGCCGAGGTTAGGAATTATTAGAAATGAACATGGAGATCTTCAGGCGGATCCGACTAAAATTGTCGATGTGTGGAAAAGTTATTTCGACAAACTTTTTAATGTACACAACGGGGAACAAACACAGGAATTTGAAATCCATACAGCAGAACCGTGGATTCCCGAACCTAGCGAGGTCGAGATCGAAATGTCGGTAAAGAAATTGAAAATTTTCAAATCAACAGGACTAGACAATATTCCAGCCGAATTAATTAAAGCGGGAGGAATGGAAGTAATCAACGAACTATATAAATTGATAAGTGCTATATGGAGTAAGGAGGAGCTCCCAAAAGAATGGAAAACCTTAATAATAGTTCCGATTTACAAAAAAGGCGATAAATCAGAAGTAATAATTACCGCGGAATCACGTTACTTCAAACAAGTTATAAGGTATTAAGTAATATTCTGTTAATATGCCTAAGTGTATACGTAGATGAAATAATTGGAGATCACCAGTGTGGATTTAGAAGAAATAGATCCATGTTGGACCAGATTTTCGCCTTGACACAAATTTTACAAATTTAGGAGAAGAAATGGGAATACAATGGAACGGTTCATCAGCTGTTCATTGATTTTAAGAAAGCATATGATTATATCAAAAGGGAAAAGTTATACAGTATCCTGAATCAATTAAGAATTTAAAAAAATTGGTTCAACAAGAGAAGATATGTCTCAGCGACCCCATAAGCAGAGTGCGGATATGTAATAATATGTCAGATAGTTTCAAGATTCGCAACGGATTGAAACAAGGCGATGTCTTGTCGCCACTGCTGTTTAACTTTGCGTTAGAATATGTGATTTTTAAAATTAAAGGGGACAAAAAGGTGCTATCATTGAATGGTTTGGATCAACTGTTTGTATACGCGGATGATATAGATTTAATGGGGGACTATATAGATACACTACAAAACAACACCGATGTCTTAGTAGAAGCATGCGATGAGATAGGTCTACAGTTAAACATAGATAAAAAAATACTTGATAACAAGCCGAAACACAGGGAATGAAGGAATAAATTATAGGAATTAGATATGAGGTCGTACAGAAAGTAATCAAATCTAAATACTTGGGAGCATACGTAACATGCAAAAATGAGGTCACCAAAGAAATAAAAAGTCGCTTACTATCTGGCAACTCATATTTCTATTCTTCAGTCCAAAAACTTCTAACATCGCGATTAATATCAAGGAAATTGAAATTGAAGATATACAGAACGGCTATTCTACCGGTAGTATTTTGCGGTTGCGAAAGTTGGAGTACGACCCTAGCAGATGAACATAAATTACGTGTATTTGAAAATAAGGTTTTGAGAAAGATATACGGGCCGAAACGGGACGAGATGACTGGAGAGTGGACGGGACTGCATAATGAAGAACTCCACGGACTGTACGATTCACCAGATGTTGTAAAATTAATGAAATCGCGACAACTAAGGTTGACAGTCCATGTAGCTCGGATGGGGGAAAAACGAATATTATATTTTATCCTGGTTGGAAGGCCGTACGGAAGAAGGCAATTGGGAAGACCGAGAGGTCATTGGGAGTACAATATTAGAAGAGATCTTCAAGAAGTTGGCGTTCGTGATGAAAACTGGCTTGCTATTGCCCAGGATAGAGTCCAATGGCGAACGTTTGTTACTGCGGCGATGAACTTGCGAGTTCTTTAAGCCATAGAGTTAGTTAGTTCTTTGTTTTCTCTTCTATGTTCTTTCGCTTTTTCCGTCATCTTAAATGCTTTTTCTTTCTGTGTGTGTGTGTATGTGCATGTTGATGTGTGTGTGTGTGTTTGAACAAGAGAAGAAAGGGATTTCTATCAACTCTCTTGTGGTTCTCTAAGCGATGCTGACCTACTAAATATTTCTTCCTCCAAATGGAGGAATATCCTGGAATTCCAGGTTTTCGTGCATATTTGTACTGTCATGTTGGTTGTCTCAGTATTAGGCGTAAAGTGCAACAATTCTTCTGGAGAAAAAAGTTACTATATTTTATAACTCCAACCTCCATTTACTTTAGTTTGTGAGTGTACGACGAAGCAAGAATAATATAATTTTGTAAGAAAGTGAAGCAAATTTGTTGTGTCATTGGAGAACAGAAATGATGACCCCCATCAGTGATTAGAAAGGTATATTGGATAAATGGATAGAATACATAGAAAAACCATAAGGAATGTCCCAACGTCCATATTCATTAAATATAAATGAAGAGTAGAGAAAGAGATGAGATGCCCTTTAATGAGAAGAAAAATGAAAATCAATTGGTGTGAATGCTATTCTGATTGAATTGATGAAAGTAACGTAGAAGAGAAAGGAAAAAGTGAAATACTGGGACTGTGCGACGAAATTTGACTACTCAGGAGAATGGCCAAGCGACATTTTAGAAACAGTAATGATTCCATTGGGAAGGAAGACGAATGTAAGAAGATGTGAAGATTACTGTACCATCAGTCTAGTTGCACACTCAGCGAATATTCTTCGACGAATATTATACTGAACTAGAAGGAAAGATGAATGCAGAAATTGAAAAGGAACGGTATGGATTTCGAAGAGATAAAGGAACAAGAGCTGGTACTAGTTTGTTTAGATTAATGGCAGAGAGATACATAAGGAAAGGTAAGAAAGTATAAGTAGCATTGGTTGATTTGGAAAATACATTTGTTCGAGTCAACTGTAAAAGCTGAATGCAGATGTGGAGAAGACTTACAAAGAACTTGTATCCAAATCAGAGAATAAGGAAAACAGTATATAGACGACAACTTACAAGAAAAAACATCAATAAGTCTAGGAGTGAGACAGGGATGTTGTGTCTAGCCCACATTTCTATCTCTTTAAATATCCTATATATTTGAAAGAGAAAGGAAAGTTTCAATTGAGGGAACAAAACTCAAATGCATTAGATTTGCGGATGATATGATTCTTCTTGCAGAAAATATCATTTAACAAAATGTGTAATAAAGCTGCAGGAAAAGTGAGGAAAACATAATGAAAATAATCGTAAGTATAAAATTAATGGGATGGTTATTAGATTAAATTAACCATAGCAAACAAGCACCAAGATTGGAAGAGAAGAAGCAAAACAGGTATCCAGCTTCAGGTATTTGCAAAGAATTTTAAGTAGCGATATGAAATGTGAGAAAGAGAGAATAACGATGGCGAATCAGGAGTTCACTAAGACGAAAAATCTCTTCTGTGAATCGATGAACAAAGAGTTTAGGAAGATATTAATTAAATGGTTCTTGTTGAATATTATATTGTATGGAGAAGAAACGTGGACTTTACAAGACAATGAAGAAAGTAAATTAGAAGTCTTTGAAATGTGGACATGGAGAGTAATGGAAGATGCGAAATGAAGATATAGGAATAAATTATGAAGAAATGCTGAACATACGAGAGACGAACAATACTGGAGACAATAATGAAGAGAAACAAACTGGTTCGATCATTGGCTGCACAGCTTGTATACTGAGGGAAGGAGCATAAGGCATGGTTGAAACAAAGAGGAAGAAGATGAATCCAACGCTTTAACAGTATGCTGAGATAAGAAAAGGAAGTCCAGGATCGGGACTAATGGAGACTGCTTATCTTGCCTTTGAAGGACCTACCTCTTTCGGCAGAGCCACCGCCCGCTACATCTATTGTCTATTGAACCACCGCCTGCCCATTCGCTTCAAAACGCATTGTTTGCCGCGTGACCATTTGTTTCCTAATTCCGACGCTAGAGGCAGCACAATACATCCGTTTTAGTCAGTAACTCTTGAGTATTGGTATAGGGAAAGCTGAATATTTCGAAGTGTTTTAGGAAAAGAATGGTGCACAATTGTTGCGTACCGCCTGTAAGGCGAAAAAAGGCAAGTCGGAATACAGTGGAGTATCATTTCACGAAATTCCGGCAGACAATGAACAACGTAAAGGTGGTTACGTGTTATATCACGTAACATTACTTTGTGCGACTAATTAGAAACTTACAAGAATTTATGGAAGTTGAGTTACCGTATTGCAAGAAATCAGCATGCCTGCTTCAGACTATCACCGATTATGTTCTACCATACTCATCTCAATGTAATTTATTGAAGTGTTCTAGTGTGGAAATCCACCAAGCACTAGTAGTACAAATAATTGTCCAAAAGTTTGTAAAACCGTTGCTGACGAATATAGGGAAAAAGCATACAAGCAAAATATTTCGGTTCTCAAATAAAGTTAAACCGCTTAAGTTAAAGTTAAATTTAAGGAAAATTTTTAAATTGTAAACCGACAATTGCAATGTAAACATTATATTCATTTGTTTTATTTGGAGGTAGGCAGTTGTACATGCCGTGGATTGTTTTCTCCTGTACAGTGCCTATAGAAACATTACGATTAAAAATGAGATCATAGAAAAAGTGAACAAATTTAAATACTTAGAAGCATATGTAACAAGCAGAAACGAGGTCAGCGAAGTAATAAGAAAGACAGGAGGAACATCTAAAGGAATGGATAGCCTCAGCAATAGTTTCGGTTTATAGAAAGGCGATAATTCTGACTGTAATAATTACCGTGGAATCTCCTTACTCGCATCATGTTACTACAAAGTTCTGAGTAATATGGTACTAACACGCCTGAGCGTATACGTAGATAAAATAATGTGGACGTTTTTTTTAAAAAAAAAAAAAAAAAAGAGTTCTACGTCGGACCAGACTTTTGCCTTGAAACGAAATGGGAATACAATGGGACGTTTCACCGCTTGTTCATTGATTTTTAGAAAGCATATAATTCCATTAAAGGGGGAAAACTATGCAATATCCTAGTATGATCTGGAATTTGAAAGCAAACTGTTCAGCTACTGAAGATGTGTCTCAGCAACCCCATAAGCCGAATACATTTAGGTAATGAATAATATATCAAATACTTTCGAGATTGACAGCGGATTGAAACAAGATGATGCTTGGTCACCACTACTGTTTCTTTCCATTAGAATATGCTATTTTATAAATAATTCTGCTATTCTGCCGGTAATATTTTATGGTTGCGAAAGATGACTCTAGGAGATGAACTTAAATTGCGTGTGTATGAAAATAAGGTGTTGACAAAGATATACGAGATGACTGAAGAATGGAAGCGAATGTAATCTGGTATAGTAAAGACCAGACTGTACGACTCACCCAGTGTTGTAAGAATAACGAAATTACGACGGCTAAGATGGGAAGGCAATGTAGCTCGGATGGGGGTAAACGAAGAGTATGTTCGCGGTTGGAAAACCTTAGGAAATGAGGCCATTGGGAAAACCGAAACTTCGTTGAGATTACAATATTAGAAGAGATCTTCCTTCGAGAGGTAAGTGTTCATGATTACAACGTTCATGATATTGTGAATCAAATTACTATTTTGATTTCTATCACAAAGTTAGACTGAGGTAATACCATTTACTGAGGGAAAAAACACTCATGTATTTTATCTTCGTATCGCCTAAAGACTTATTTTTCATTGAAAGGGTGTGTAATTTTGCATTCACTCAACAAACGTTGAAACTGAAACCAATATCAGTACATCCAATTCTTTAATTCACAATGGCTCATCGTGTCCTCAAATCTTGTAACGTTAATTTAACTCATTTTCCGACATCATATAATGATGAAATTTTGCATGGCGACGTAAGTCGGGTAACAATACAATATTCCGTTTTTAATTTCATATATTTATATATTTTAAAACATATTATTTTTAGTAAGGAACTTCCTTATCCTAAAATAAATACTGGCCCGCAACGACGTTCCGTTTGACTGGTTGCAGAACACTTTAGGATTTGGGCCACAAGATCAGCTTGGGAAAAAGCATCCGAACACCGAAATAACTCGAAAAATAATAAGATACTTTCTAAAAACATACTTTTCTTAAACAATTCGTACTAAAAGTTAAAACTAATTTTGTTTATGAATGACTAAAAAGAAAAGCATATGATGCGCCAATTGAAGAATGAGAGCGCGCACTCCCATGCTTTTCTTTTTAATAATACATGAGAAAATATTTTTTTACTTTTTAATACGAATTGTTTAAGAAATGTTTTTTAAAATTAATTTTCAGTACTGTACAGTACTTGTCGTACATTGTTATTTCATTCTGTCTCTATGGCGTTATATGTTATGGCTATATATTGTAGTCTCCCATACTACAGCACATTAATGAGTATCGTTGTCAGGTACTATCTAATAGTGAAAGCAACGCTAGAACCATAGTTTCTTCTAGAGAAATCTTTCGCGGGCCGGGGAGGGTTCACGGAGGGGGAGTAATTTTCGTGTTCTGGGGGGTAAGACTACTCTTATTACACTTTGAAAATATTTCGAGACCAGATTTATCCAGCTTCTTTTTGTCATGAACTTGAAGTTATTATTAAAACTTTATTGACTGAGATACACTGCAGCAAATTTTATTTATCAGCATTTCTCATCGTTCGCATAGTTGAAAAATATGAAAATAACGAAGTATGACTTCTGCTCATACTTAAGTTTTGTATAAAAGCCACTATATTTGTCTTTTACTTTAGAACAATCATTCTGTGTCCTTACAAAACTCAAAATTCCATATTGCAACGGCATCACTTAATGCTTTTGAGTAGCAGAACAGCAAGAATTTATTTTCCACATATGAGTTTCGTTTTCAGAGACTAATCACCAGAAGTATTATTATTATTCGCCGTCAGGGGCCCCGACAAACAAATGACTACTGCATTGCGTACGATAATATAGTATAAAATAAAATAGCGTTGAATGTGTAATGGTAAAGTGGTATGCAAGTCCATCATAAAATAATTATTTTTTTCATGTTAGGAGATCTTTTTGCAATACACGCACCAATTCACTTTTATCAAAGATCCTTATTTGAGGTGTCTTTTTAAATTGTTATAATAGTATATAGAATATACTTTCTAATAAGTGTCTGATAATTAATTTTATAGCAACTTATTAGACTAATATATTTTTATTAGATACACATTCGAACTTGCCGCAACCATTTTTGCCAATCCCAACCGTTAAGAATAGGTAGATGGCCTTCAAAATATTCCTGGCAGCTTTGGGATAGCGTTATAAACGGTTGGGATTTCCTAGTCAAGTGAGTGATGTAAACGGTTGGGATATGCAAATGTAATAAATAAATCCATTGCTATATTAAACACGCAGAATAATTTAAGAAACAAAGTTCCATACGATGAAAGCGCGGTAATCATTATACTATAACGTTTTAGGATCTAAACAGCTATATCCTTGAATTGTTGAAAGAGCTATCGTTATATGCCGACCACATGAAAAGAACGTACTTTACCAAGTTTTTGCTAAATTCAGATAGGAATGCCATATATTTGCTCTTTGAAAGGCCTGTTAAACCATTTCATGCAAGAATGCATAATCCGTAAATCTTTAGCCGTTCGTGCGGTTTGCGGCAGTAGGCCAGCGGCTAGGAGGTCCTGGGTTCGAGTCCAGGCAGGGGCTTGGATTTTAATAGCTAAGGGGCGAAGCGTGACGGGCCAAAGTTCAAAGTTACTGGACTGGCCCATATAAAAATAAAATTTACGGTAAATCTTTATTTCATATGCTGGTTTGCTTAATTTTGAGTATGAACTTTTAAAATGATCTAATAAAAAATCAATAAAAAGGACAAAGTACGGTTCGTTTATTTTTCTGTGGTCTTTATATGCAATATGTATTAGTATTTGGCAAATGCATGGTGGAAATAATTAATTCTGAGTAAACGGTAGCTACAAGACTTCTGAGATTTCGACCTCCTTGATGCTTTTGTACGGCACTGATTTTTATTTATTCATAATAAGTACAAATATAGCCCGGAGACCATGTTAGAGTACAGAATAATAAAATTCGCAAAGAAAAATTGGGACTGCTGTGAAAGTTGGTATTCGGCATTTGCCTCATTAGACTGAGGAAAAGCAGAGAAAACATGTCAATATTGCAGACGCGGAGATTCGAAACCTGAACGTTCCAAACGCTCTACTATTGAGAGATTTCGAAAAGAACAAAGCAAGCAGAATTTACAACTTTAATGAAGGTACCAATACGACACGGCATTTGTCTAACAGAACTGAGAAAATCAGAAATACTGTAAGAATTACTGGTATACATACCGAAAGATATGAAACTTTCGTGAAAAAATAGGAAAATGTGATCAGGGTTGCATAGTAGATACAGGAAACATTATAGTTCGTCGTTGTGATTACGTTCTCTCTTTGGTTTAGTATTACATTAGCTGCAAATGGAATCTGTTTAATATTGTCATGCAGTTACATTTTGTTCTATGTTTTGTCCTGCATAAAGTGTATATGGTGTCCTGCATGTACATAAAGTCCTGCAGGAAACTAAAACTCTATATCTTGGAAACTATTGTGTTTATTAACAAACAAATGGTGTGTACTTAGAGAAATGTTCAAAGTTTTATTTCTGCTTGTCGAAGTTCATTCTCAAATCTCCAGCTGTGCATCATTCACGTCCAAACACTGTTGCAGTCTTTTTGGAAAACCGAGAATAGCGTGCTAATGGTGCTCCTCTAAGATATTCAGAATCACATCACTTATTTTGTTCTTCAGGTCGTCCAGATTAGCTGGTTTCTGTGAATACATCTCGGTCTTTACATGTCCCTATAACCAGTAATCGCAAGTGTACAAGTCTGGTGATTTGACAGGCCAAGGCGTGTGTCCTCTTCGGCCAATCCACCACTCTTGAAATTGTTCAGGCAAAATGCCCCATCTTGTTGGACGTGGACCTCATTGATGATGCGTAACTTAATAAATTCTGGTAGCATGTTCAGGTAGCTGTTGCCATTTACCGTGTCTTCCTCGAAGAAAAATAGACCAATATTGTGGTCCATTGAAAGCGCACACCACACATTGACTTTGGGACAATCCCGCATTTGCATCTCGAACTCATATGGATCTTCGACCAAATTCGGAAGTTGTGCCTTTTCACTTTTTCCGTCACATAAAACAGAAGAACAGAATCAGAGGCAGTCACGATCATTCGCGTTCACCGTCAGTACGAATTCTCGGTTTTCCAAAAAACACTGCGACAGTGTTTGGACGTTAATGGTGCACAACTGGAGGTTTGGCGACTAACTTCAACGAGCGGAAATAAAACTTTGAACATTCCTCTAAGTACACACAAAATTTTTGTTAATATACTTAATAGTTTTCAAGTTTTTCCAGCAGGACTTTATGGATAGTCGTAAGCTTAATGTGCATTTTAGGTGAGGATCCGCAGAATAAAGTACGGCACCATATTTTCTGTGAGCATACACTAACACATAATGTAGGGTCCGTAATGTACCAGATGTATAAGCTTAAATCCGCTGTTTGCCCATAGATGGAGTTCGTGAGCGTATGAAGCTACCATGGGCACGCCAGACCTATTGTGTGGATGAGTTGGAACTCTGGTTTGCCTCGAAAGAGCAGGACATTTTTTGGCGTGGTATCCACAAATTGCCCGAGACGTGGGCAAAATGTGTAGCTAGCGAGGGAAAGTACTTTGAATAACTTGCTTTGTGCTTTCTATGAACACACCATGTGTTTTGCTGACTACAAAACAGCGGAGTTAAGCTTATACACCTGGTACGTGTAGGAACAAGTTTACAGATTCTGTAAGTGTGATTTATTCTTGAAATATAATCATACAACTTACAAAATAAGTTATTAGTAACTATTAATACAATTTCCTTACTTCAAGCTGTTCACAGTTCTAACAGGATTGTCATATTTATTAGGAACTGATCGTGGAGTTCCGGCTTCTACTCTCGGCACTGCCAAGGATTTTTTCCAAAGTGAGAGGGTCTGGAACGGTGCCCACTCAGCATTGTAATGCAATTGGGGAGCTGCTTATTTCGGCTTTCCTCTTCCAACACGTCTGGTCTCCATGGGAGCAGTAGGTCAACTCCTTCCTCCTGGAGAGACCTGATCCAGTAGTGGATTGAATGCGGCTGTGAATTATTATATTTATCAACATAAAACATAAAAGAACGTCTATAATTGAAGACCTGAATTGCAAAACATCCCAAGTCCACCGGAGTATTATTTTATCAGGAGAAACAAAAAACGGTTCAAGGACTTGGTATGTTATTCTATTGAGCTGAGATGATTTTGTATTAAAAAGAGTTTTTTTTTAGTTGGAGTTAGGATATAATATTATGCAAGTGGATAGCGATTGGAACATAGATGCCGACGTACAGAAAAATAAAAATGCGAAAAAAAAGTGGCTTTGGGATGTTTTGCAATTCACGTCTTCAATTTGGATTTTCGTAAAATAGAATTTGAAAAGAATACGATTAGGGGGATTATTTAAATGAGAAACATATTAAATTTCCGCTGCATTACATTCCCCCATCGTAGTGCATTTGCTATATGACATTGGTTGCAAGCTTGAATCGATTTAGTCGTGCAATTATTTTGTTACAGGGAGTGATAATGAAAATGTTTTTATTCTAAACGTATATTTCTATCCAAAAACAAACTTTATAACTATTCGTTATTAATCAAATCATGTTAGCTGCCCCGAATAGTAAAACAAAGCAGTTTCTCTTTTCAAAGTAGCATGAAAAATTGAAAAAAAAAAAAAAAAAAAAAAAAAATACTAATTCAACTTATATTTTTTTTTTTAAACATCTTCATCTTCAATACATATTTGTTACAAGAACGAGCTATTTAAATATATCAAAACAATGTTTGTTGCCTCTGAATAAAAAAGTTAATGAGTAATGAGAAACTCCAAAATGGTAATGAGAAACTAAAAGGAAAATTGTTCTTCCATCAATGTTTGCGTTAATCATTTTTACGGGAATTGTACATTAATCAATTCTACTTCAAATTTGGGTTTAAATGACATGATTTGTCAGAACGTTTTTAATCTGGTAAACAAGATTAAACCTTTTCTTAAAGTCATTTTGCACTTCATGCACTCAGTCCATATGGCACGCTAGTCCTCATGCAAAAGTATATAGAGAGAAGCTAACCTCAGATCTAGCTTCAAACACCATCCCGCATTTAATGTGGTAAGAGTTCGTTCAACAAGGGATCTATCCTACTCAAATCTGAAGTCACTTTCTTTGTATCTGCTTTATTCACTAGCGTGCCATAGAAGCCGAGAACATAGTGCAAGAACTAGTATAAAGGCATGGGCGGATTTAATAGAGATACCTGGAGGAAGGGGTAGACGACAGAGAATCTGGGGGGAGGGGGCAACACTTTAAAAGCTATCGTTTAGGTAATGCCCCCCCCCCATAAATTCGTCCATGTATAAAGGGTACGTTTAGCCTTACAAGATTAAAATTGCGTCATAAATTGATTAAAATTGCGTCAAGGTGTCTGAACCCAAATCTGAGCCCGGATAATTTCTTCCTGCTGCCCTATTTCCTGAGACAGATAGTGACTTTGATACATCCTATATTTATAGGGCTGTAGATTGATACGGGCAAGGAGGGGTTTATCAAGTACTGTGTATTTATAAGAACGTAGGTGCTAAACAAACCATGGTGCTACATTTGCTCTACAATTTCTGTAAGTGAGCACGTTCCTGATATCTGGACTGTCTATTCATCCTTATTAACCTGTATTTTGCAAAGTATGTACATGTGTAAATATATATATCTGATTACAAATTTGAACGCGTTTAGGTTTTCATCGGGAAAATAGTTTTATTGAAGATAAGTATAGTGATCTACTTAAACCTTCATATAACGCTATATTATTTTACATTAACGAGTAATATATTTGATGCCCAATAGATGACAGCAAAGATAGCTGAACTTATCGAAGTGAAACAATTTTTTTTGAGTTATGGTTATTTTTTAAGAATTTTACATTATTTTCATATAGATTTATTATTTACAATTAATTTCATTTGTGTATGTTGTTTCGAAAGTATATTAAATATTTAAAAAGTAGTAAAATTAACTATTTCATGCATGGTTTTATGTTACCGTTATACCAAACTAGGAGGTTTCTAACGGCGAATACATCTCCAAAGAAGCAAACTAACTGGGGAGGAAACTCCTTTCAGATCAAAAAACCTAGCCTATCTGTGGATAGTTAACGTGCTTACGATGATTTAGTGTTGCATACGCATTAGTGAGAAGCAGTACGTGTACATCCATAATAGGATTGACGGTACTTCTCAGTGTCGGAGGGTGCGCATTAGCTGAGCTATATTTTTGCAGTCATTCTACAAAGACTGATCATCATATTTTCATCTTCATCATGCCAAAGGACAAAGGACAAACTAACAAACATCAGCTTCCATCTATGATACAGAAAACACCATCTAAAGTAACTCCAAAATTTTCATCATTGAGCAAATCTTCCAAACAAAAACGTAGCACAGATCAATTGTCGAATGTTAGTTCACGATCTCAATCACCGACCGTTCATCATCCTGGCAGTTCAAACTCACCTCCTATGAAGAAATCGCATAGGCTAAGCAGTTCCGGAAGCGCATCTGGTCATCAAATGAACGACTCTGCCCATGAAACGAGTGGCAATCATACTTCCACCCGTTCATCGTCTGAATCTCTTCATGCTTATCTCCACAAACTTTGACACAAGGTATCAAACACCAAAGACCGGGGTTGGGGCCACGGTGGCTCAGTTGGTAGAGCGCTCACCTCTGGTGCTAGGGGTCGTCGGATCGATCTTTGCTCATGCCATGTGGGCTTTGTGGTGGACAAACACCGTGTGCGTGGGTTTTCTCAGGGTGCTCCCGTTTCCTCCCACTTTCTTCATTCCACCAATTCATCCCATCAACATCCATACGGCCTGAGCCATAGTTGCCTAAAGGCCTTTAAAAAAAATCAATTCAATACCAAAGGCCGGGAAACCGGGACAGGACCGGCAAACCGGGAGATATAGTGGAAGTCCCGTACGAGGAGATACAGAAGATTTTGGATAGTAGCAAATCGAATTACAAAATTGTAATGGGAGTCTTCAATGCGAAAGTAGGAACCAAGCAGAGCAGTAACACGAAAGTGGGAAACTTTGGATTTGGCAAAAGAAACAAGAGAGGAGAGAAGTTAGTGGAATTCTCGGAAGCCAACACACTGTTCATTTCCAATACATTTTTCAAGAAGGCGCCCCAGAGGAAGTGGACATGGAAAGGCCCAAATGGGACCAAAAACGAAATAGACTACGTTCTATCAAATAACAGGGAAATTCTGCAACGTGTCTGTTCTCAACAGTTTCAAAATCTAGAGTGATCATAGGATGGTGAGATGTAAGCTGAAACTAAATACTAGACTAGCGAGAAAGAAGCTTATCAGAGGAAAACCGTCAATTTTAGATCTGGAAAATCTTGGAAAATACAGACAGACATTCGAGATAGAACTAAGCAACAGATTCAGCGCCTAGGAAGAGTTAGAG
>JAGDQP010002616.1:64986-102463 GCA_022664845.1 Lepisma saccharinum | reverse complement strand
TAACTATATTTAGTTTTCAAACGTTTTCGGTTGCATTCATATAGTTTTAAAATATGCAACTAACTGCACGTTTATCTGTTGTTTCAATAGGACATTACACTTTTCAGATATAATGAAATGTGTTGTTTCGTAGATAAAAATTACACGATCCTTTGAATCTGTTATAGAAATATGTACTACCAGAGATAACATACATCAATAACCGCCAAAAATTTAGCCGAAGCACCGTAGACTCTCAACAACCAATCATAACCCAGGAAATATTATCCTGGGAAATATATCGCAGGAAATATTTTAGCCCAACCCCTGCTGTTATGAAATGGCTAGCCAGAAAGGAGAGGCGTTTTGCAGTTGGTAGGAAGTCAATGGAACAGCCCTGGAATAACGGTGTATTTGCCTCGGCAGAAAACAGACTCAGACAGCGTGATGATCACGGAAAAATGACAGTGAAATTCTTATGTAAGAAAAAGTGACTTTTTTCTTCCAGTGTGACTATTTTTCTTACCGGTTTGTTTCTTGTATTTTATGGTTTAATACAATACAATTAAATATGTATCCTAATGTGCCTTTAATTTTGTTTGCTCTGAATGCCAAAATTTTCCTACATAATAATAATAATAATAATATTTTTTTGGTCGCAGGTAAACATGATGTGCTGGACAGAACACTGATTATATGTCAAAACAAATGCTAACTAAACTAGTTTTTCTATACTATATAAAATTTTTACCAGTGTGGAGCTGTGATTTCGTTGAATTTTAGGCCCTGGCCTCAGCCAATCTCGGTATAAGCCTGAAATGCCTATAATGGCATACATAATTTCAATTAAAGTCTATTTCACTTCACATGAGAATGGCCGTGTACTAGCAATGACAGGCTGAATTGGATTACTGATTAAAAAATGTCTTTATTTTTACCTGGATTATAAATATATTGGGTTATTTGTAAATAGGGTCTAGATCTTATCAATCTGGCCTCCATCATTCATTTTCATTTCATCATTTTTCTATACTTCAAAAATTGCCATTTCCAATAAGCTTCTTTGCTAATGACCACTACCAGTGCACGAAATATGGCGTACTACGCAACGTTCAATTTGGTAGTAGTTTTACTCGTTCATCGCTACGTGATGTTAAGGACTTGGTTCTGCCAGCAGTTCTGTTTCTTAAGGAAAATGAAACAATGCATTTTATTCTTAGCAAGCTTCGGAGAAAAATAGCAGCTAAGCCAGTAGCTGCTATTTTTCATCATTTGTAACAGTGAAAGCAATTTAGAGGAAGTAGCACTAAAAAAATAGCCGCTGAGCTATTTTTGATTATCTCTATTTCGCACCTGGTTTTCAAGGCTTTACTAATGTTCTTTTGTTGTTGATATTTTCTTTGTGCATTGTATAGATGCGCGATCCCTTCCAGATATCAAACCCGGCATAAACTAGATTTTCCAATTTTCGGTGTTTAGTGACGTAGGAAGCGCGACTACAAATACCGCGACGGAGAGTAAATACATCGACGCACAAAAACAGCGATGGGTGAAAAGAGCGATGTAATAAACCGCGACTCCAAAACAGCGATACATCAAAACAACGACCCAAAAGTCAAGACGCACAAAATCTACGACAAACAAAACGGAGACAAACAAACGTAAAGCTCTTTACACCAAAGGAATTTAATTGTATTACACAATTTAGTGTGGCATAATTCGTCGGCCTCGTCACAAAGTGTCGTATCTCAAAATTGAAAACTTTTCAAGAGAGCAATTCAAAGAAAAGTACTTCCATATACTTATTAAAGCTCTTGTAACCTATTTTTGCCAATAAGTTTTGAACGACTTATCACTGAGATACACCGATTTGAGGCAAGAAAATATATACAAAATACCATACCCTGAGGGTCCTAACTTAAAACTGTGAAATTTTTAAATACGACACTTTGTGATGAGGTCGACGAATTTTGCGATGATTTGAGCACAAAGGAAAATTTGTATTGGAATGTTCAGCAGAAACGATGTACAAACAATTGTCATGAATTGCTTTCCGAAATTTGTATATTCACGGAATTTGACTTTGAAATTAGCTTCCTGAAAATGGCCTTCATCGTCACTTTGCTGAAGTTTGAATCACCGTTTATCCTTGACTCAATAATAAACATCGACCAATTTTTTAGGTATTCCTGCCAGGAGCCCAACTGAAATGCCACAAGACCCCTAATGGCGGGGGAGGGGGAGCATAAGGGTCCCTACTGACGACATATAAATAAGTGGAAATGAGTTAATGGCAAACCTAACATTACAAGAGAAGTCCTCTCAAATTAAATTTTCAGACATTCTCAGATTTGGTAAGAGGGAATTAATTTCTGTCTGATGGGAATTTTCACATAATTTGGAGAGCATCTTTGTTTTAGAAATCTAGCAACATTGTTCTTCACAGTTAGAATATGATTTTTACATGCGCCAAGAATTAGCTGAATTTGCATATGGGAGAGATGCTGCTAGTGAGGCCATAAAAATTTCTTTCCAGGGAAGCAATTATTACGCTACTTATTCCTGCGTCTCCTTTCCAGTGAAGTAAACAACTGGTGTTCACGATTCTAACAAACGCCAGGAAATATCTCCAAGTTACCATTTATTGTTAGACTCCTCCAAGCAAGCCAAATGCCGACCCAGATGGGAGTCCAATGAATTAGTAGTCAAAAATAGTCGGGAGAAGTTTCGGCGCAACCCATGAGTGGTGTTTTGTCGTCAGGGGGAGGGAGTAGGTCGGGCTAAGTCCGACCAAACAGAGTCTGTGCCCGATCTGTTGATTTCAATTTGTAGACTTACCTATTTTCGATAGACTTAATGTAGCGACTTGAGTAGTGCGTGTGAATCAGTGTAGATGTGCAAAAGTGAGCTTCCAGAAAATTGTAAAAACTTCAGAGAGAACCGCGGAATTTCAAACTAGTAAGGAGCAAACATTTCTTCATTTACTAAGAACCTTATATTAACGAACTATTTTTATTAACTGTGTTATTAACAATTCTACATTCCCATGTATTTCTTATGGAGATTGAGGAGGTAGTGTAAACGTGTATAGAAAGCTTCCACATCATCCGGGTCGTTGTGTTAGAGTTTCCGGTGACTTTGAACACTACCGTGTTCTGTTTTTGTTGCTATGCAGAGAAAGGGGAGCGCGGTGGCATAAAGTTGGGTCTTTATTTGCTTAGCAACCATTGCCGCAGGGACCAATAAGAACGGGTTGTGCGAGCACGTGTCCTTAGTGGTAGTGGAGCAGTCAAAGGAACAATCTAAGTGAATTATATTGTATACTAAGCTAAAAGAACCAATATAGGACCTTGTTTTGGGCAAACGGTGCGAGATAGGACCTTGACAACGCCAATCGATCGAGCGGTGTCAAAAACCTACTTGAACACAATTTGGGAGTGATCGGGCGGAAAATAGAAGAGATATAAGGTCCGAAGTGGTCCACGGATACCGGGAGATCATAGCGTGGTAGGAGGTTACCTCCTAACACTGGGAGACTGATACATCTTTCGCAGTAAATTGAACAATTAATTAATTGCTCCATGACGGAAACAATTAAAAACATTTAACGACTTAATAGCTGCTTAAGTGGTTCATGCAAAAACAATTAGTTAATAGCTTTACAAACGATCGGAGAAATTTTAAGTTCTGAGTGCATGTAGACTATAAAGAGGCCGGTATCACCTGGACCGTTTGGCTCGGGGTCGTGAAACTTTGGGGGAGCATTGACCTTGCCTATGGGGGTGTTGACCCCCCGACCCCCACCCAATTTTTTGGGTAGAGAAAAATAAATAAAAAATAAGAAACAAATAAAAATAAATAATAAAATACAAATACAAATAAAAAATAAAATGTCTCACCAAAAAACACCAAAAAATTGGTTTCTCTCCGATCATTAAGTGAGGGTGATGACCCTCGACCCTCGGGTCTTTGCCCCCACATTTTGTCTTAACGTTCATCCACTCATAACCATTTTCCAAGAGGTCTCTCGTTCTCTGGATGTAGCGTGCCTTTGCTGGCGGTATCGGGGATCGCTTTTATCGTATTTTCGTATTACACTTTGCGTTCGTCTGTACTGGACTATTTTGTATTGAGAATAGCGGACTTGTTACCTGGAAATCTGAACGGACGTAGTCAAACAGAACGAACGATGTCGGATAAGGGAGTGGAAGAAGTGGGATCACCTTTCAGCAAATATAATTTGTCTGATGAAATAGTAAGGAAACAAGAGGAAATTATGAAGCAGAAAGAAAAGGAAATTGCAGAGAGGAAGGGAACGGAGGACAAGAGGTTGGAGGAAGAAAGGAAGAAGAAGGGTACCCCAGTCAGTAGAACTCCTCCTGGACTCCAAGAGCTGAACTTAACACAGGAAAGAGGACGACAACGAACTAATTCTTCCCCTGCAGCAATGGAACAAGAAGACAAAAGAAGCAAAGATAAAGAATCAGAAGAAGATTTCGTCGAAGATGAACTGGCCGCGAAACAGAATAGGTTACTAGAGGATTATAGTAAAACCCTAAGTCAGATAGATAGAGCTGCAAAAATTCAAGATGCGGACAAGAACCGATAAGGAAAATCAAATTAGCAGTGCTTAAATACATTATGAGAATTACCACCTTGGAGGGACGCCTCGCGGAGCAGCAGGATGCCAATGAAAAGCTGAAAGAGCTCATTAGGAAGGAAGGGAAAATCATTTTGAAGAAAGGAGCAAGTGGGAAAAACATGAGGGAACAACGGCAGAAGAAAAAGAAATTGCACTACGGGCTAGGGTACAATTACTAGAGGAAGAAACAGAGAGATTGGGGAAAATAAATGCAGAATCAATTGAAGAAAAAATAGCTATGGCCAAGTTAGGAGTATTAGAACGAACTGAAAATGAGAACAACAGATTGAGGGAGCAAATAGTGGACAAGGAAAGAACAGTAATTGAAATTACGGTAGCAAATACGGAACTACAGGTGAAATTAGACTATGAACAAAAAATCAGCAAAGATCTGAAAAATAGAGCAGAAGAACTAAATTCAAGAATTGCGGAACCAATCAAGAACGAGCAGATGTTGCTAAATAAGCCGACCGTGCAACAACCAACGTTTGCAGATCCAGTAAAGAGAATAACCATATCTGAGAGGCAACAAAAGATAGAGGAAATTAAGGAAAGGGATAAACCACCATTGTTTAGAAAACCTAAACATCGGGAATCCTTCCTTGGCTCAGCTTCGAAGCAACTAGCTTGGCACGATCAATCCAGAAACAGACAAGATAAGTGCTACAATATTCACTGGAAAAAAGACCATGATAGTGCAGGCTAAGACGAGGGAAGATGTCAATAAGATAATTAACAAAAACGGAATCAGGAACACATTTGTTATTGAGGAGAAGAAAAAGAATTCCCTACTTACAATATATAAGGTTGAGTCGGAGCTGAAGGATGATGAAATTGTGCGGAAGACCGTCAATACTAACACTGACGACGAGAAGTTGGTGTAGACAGCACTGAAGGAGATGAAAGTCAACTGTACACAAGGGCAGAAGAACTTGCCACCTCGTGCTGAAATGATTTCTGAAATAAGGGAAAACCGAGAACGAGGTATGGACTACCGTTGTTATTTGAACTTAGCTTGGTGAGGTAACAGAATTGCAACAGATTATTGACATAAGAAGAGATTTGCAAGAGCATACAATTCGAGATATGATAAACAACGAAGACTTACGGAACTCCCTGGATCTACTTGCGGCGAAAACCTCACATATGTGTTAAAGAATAGGAATTAGAAGAGGAATTACAACTTAAATTACATAAACCGAAACTATCCAAGCAACTGTATATACTGTAAATAATACGTACGTGTAAAACCGTGTTGTTCGTTAGTGTCGTATTCGTGCGTCTTGAATCGTGGGCGTGTCTTGTATGTGTGATTGTAAAAATAGACCTGAAATAACTAAAAGGGAAGGAAAAGCATGGTTCATGCAAAGTTTGGCCATTGCTTTCCTTTGAAATATCGACGTAACAAGTATAAATGTACGAATACATGAGGAATTTAATAAATAATATTAAAAAACCCCGAGCTGCTGCCGACTGACAACCTGGACAGCACCGAAGCTCTGGATGGCAGAGAAACAGCAAATAGCGTTCTAAGGAAAAGTGTTTGTGAAGAAAATTAGTGAAATAGTGAATGGAATAGTGCCAAGTGCTGTTTGGTGCAACGATATGGAGAGGAGAAGAGGAGGAGCCCCTGGAATCAGCCTCGATCGACAGATCTGGAGCAGAGATCTCGCTGCCCAAGGGCCTGAATCAACTCTACCAATCAACACTATCGCCTGAAGATGTATGAATGAATGTATGATTGTGTTGTAATTGTATGTGAATCTCAATGTGTCTTGTAAATAAACATTAGTGGACTACCAGGAAATAATAATAATATGTTTTGGAAGGGATGATTGCTATTAGATTAAGATTTTTAGGGATAGCAAGCTAATGTATGGAATATATATAGTATCATATAGTAGTATTGAGAATAGATATACATTGGAGGATTTTGTATAAATAATAACAGCTCTATAGGTAAATAAATAAACTAAGAATGAATAATTAATAAAAAATATGTATTGAAAAGAATAATAATGGAAATGATTGAGTGTGAATGGAAATTTAAATAAAAGAGAAGCTACAGGTAAATAAGCATATTTATGGAATCTAATTAATTAATGAATTGAGAAATAATAATAATAATAATGATAATAAATACATAAATAAATAAGAAAAATAAACTATGCTGTAAATTGTAATACTTAATCAAGTTTCTTTAATGTAAATAATGTATATGAAAAAAAAAAAGAAAGTTAATTCCCCCAATCGCGGAAATAGGGTCCCGGTTTGTCCGCCGGGAACTGCGCTATTAGAAATATCCCCTATAGCCCTCCCAACAACATTAACTTTGAGCAAACAGGTCCTATCGACCCCATGCCTCGATGCCGAGCAGGGATCGAGGTAGGGAGACGAAACGAGGGATACCTACCCCAACCCCAACTTTGTGGAGAATCAGTTTTTTTTATTCGTTGTACCCCTCAGGTACTCGAAACAAAGTTGTATCACGGAGACAAAAGGGGTAGGGGTGGCTAGGAGGGTCCCAAAAATAAAAAAAATACTTAATATAGGTACATACGTTTTCTGAGAATGAGCTTAGGTATTGTTTAAGCCAAACATAAAAGAAAAGTCCTGAGAACTTAGCTGTACATATCAATGTTCTTACAATTGTTGATTAATGTCAGGGTTGGGGAGATGGATGGAAGTACACCCTCGCAAACCCTTTCAAGCACTTATGATTTGATCTAAACAAAAAATGTTCGCCTTTTGTGACGCATAGTGAAAAGGGGAAAGCATTCCAGTTCCCAATAATAATTAAACGACACGTTGTGGAATTCAGACATAAGCTCACCTTTTCATTCAATCCAACGGAAGCGGTTTCGGGTGTTTTGTAGTTGTATTTGTTCACAAAAAATTGCTTGGATATTAGCAGCAAAAATTCTAGAGGGGGAAAAGTTTATTATCCTGAGGGGGATAATTTTTGTCCGGGGGGAAATCCCTGGTATTGTCCCCGTCAATTCGCATACTGCCCCTACCTTTTATTGCTTTCTCGCGTACCGAATAACAAGGGGGGCTGCTTACTCTGAATTGTACTGAAACATACCACTTCCTCCGATTTTCCACTTCGAGCACTGATGTAACGTATAATCAGATTTGAGAGAAAACAAGATTGGCTGCGAAACCCATAAACTACATACTTCAATCCACTGAAGTTTCTTTTAATTTATGTCCTTGCAATCCTCGGATGACACATCCCAAATTGATTTTCTTTCTCTTCTTTATTTCGTCAATAAATTGTTTAGCGCGTACGGGATCCATTGCTTCCTGAGCCACAGTAACTAGGTTGGCAACAGTGTAGTACGTGTCGACCACACGTCGCCGTTCTATAAACGGAACAATTCTTCTCATGTAGTTCACGTGATGGATAAAAAAGCTGTAAACAATTCATCTGGATAATTATAACACGTGCTTATTAAAGATCTTTCTAGTAGTTTTGCTGCTTATAAGACTTGCGCACCCGAATAGAGAAACAAACGTGATCAGGGTTGTTACTGCAATGTGTCTTCATCATATTGCAGCAATGTATTTATGGAGGGTGTAACTAATTATAAAATCTGAGTAAATGTACCTATGTAATTAAGTTTCCTTTAAGGGTCTTCTATGGTTACGCCCCTCATTTTTCACTTTCTTCAAAATATCACAGAAGTAACGCACGGGTTATTATAACCTTTCTGACCATAATTGTTTAGTAATTTTAAAGAGAAAAGAATGCTATTTACTGAAAAACTTAGCAATGAGGAGGTACTGTGATAAAGTGAAGGAGGAACCATAGAAAACCCTTGATCTTCTGGGTTTGTGATTATGTACATTGAATTTATTTAATGTCTGCACATTGCAAGTTTACATAACATTTCGACTCACAGAAACCTCAGCTTGTCTGGGAGTCTTATTCTCGAATTATCATTAGTTTGTTGTTGTCTGGTTACCCATAACAAATTATTTAATTATGTAGAGTGATATACACTAAAGGAAGCTTTACACTCTACGAAATCCTATTAAGCCTTAATCTTTTAAAAGGTTTTTATCTTTTAGGATAAAATACTACTTGAAAATTCGGTTGGCTCTTTATGTGGGTCAATCCATTTGAAATCGCCCAATTTCAGATTAAAAGTTACTGTAACTAGTTGTACTATATTTAGAGGATCGTAAACAAAGATTTATTTATTTTTAGTGGTTCAGTTTTTCTTTATGACAAAACGCAAATTGTCATTTTGAAATTTAAAAAAAAATAATGAAAAACAGGGAAGGTGACGTGAGGTAATTATGGCAAGGATCTATAATTTTTATGTATCTCAGTTTTATAGCTCAATTCAGTGTAATGTGTGTTATTTCGCATAACACGTACACAGTACAAGCATAATAAACAGTAAAAACTGCTTTCATCTGGTCATGGGAATGCCATAACACTCAGCCTGGCGTTATTTTTTAAGCCACCCTGTAGTTCTTTTTAAATATTTTTAGTCATGTTCCAAAGCACTGTAAAAATAATAACATTAGCTATTACAATAAATTATATGATTTACCAGTAGTGCTATAATTATCTCATTTCTTGATGCAATGGGATAATTATGGCAGCGTTCTCTTTGAACAAGAATATAAAAATTGCAGAAGAAAATGTATCAAAACAATATTTATTGGTACTCTGTTTAAGGTCTGCTCAATTTGGATATCTTTGTCCTGTGACATAGATACGTACATTACAGCTGAAGAATATTTTTTTTTTATTATTTAGATGGTTAAATGTTTTGTTCTCATTACATGAGTTTTTAGGTGAGGCCTTTATACTACTACGATAGGGGAATGCATATAGGACGAATCGTTGACAATGATATAATAAACAAAGAAGCTATCATAAAGTTTCTTGAAAGAACAACATATGCTGAACCAGAATATGATTGGCCAAAAAGGGCGATGTTGATGTAGCGATTTTATTTACTTATTTATTTTATTTTATTGGCATTCTTACCTTAAATGAACACGGACCGGACGCGTCAATTTTATCAGCGAGGCTATATGAGACTCGAACCTGCAATTTAAGGTCGAATCCGAACCACGTAATCGTTCAAATTATGTAGGCGTTCCGACCGGGATTCGAACCCGTTACCCTGTGCACCAAAAGTGCACGTGATAGCAACTGGATCAGCGGGTAAGTGATTTAAACCTACTTGTGAGTCATCATACTTAAATTACTTTGTAGAGTAACAAAAAAATTATCAGTCTGACTTTTTTTTTCATAATTATCATTGTATGACACTACTGAATAGTTCAGTTGGCGTTTTCAGAGTTTGGACGCAGAGTGTCGTGAACTAAAAATATAGAGAATGATGAGTCTATATGCTCGATATGGAAATTAAATTAACAAATGATGAATATGATATGCCCACATGTGGCCATGGGAGCCACGTTAGCGTGGGCTGTATAAAGTTATCCAACTGGTGGCAATAGCTAAAGTAAAGCCAACATTCTGTAATAAGTTATGTTCGTGAGATCTGATTAATTTATACGAGGTGTGACACAAAAGAAACCGGACTGAAGTAATATCTCAGAGTTCTTACATTGTTGGTTCCTGTCGGTGGTGTCACATTCAAAGTATTCCCCCTCTCCTTCAACACACTTCCTCATTCCCCACTGCAATTTTTTGTAACATCCCTGGAAGTCATGTTCTGTAAGGGTCTTTAGTACGTTTTCCGTTTTTTATCCCATTAACGGAGGTAAAACTGCATTCCTTTCACTTGATATTTGATTTTCAGGAAAAAGAATCACAAGGTGCCAAATCAGGCGAGTACGGCGGTTCTTCTAATACTACAATGTTTTTACTAGCCAAAACTTGCTTTATGAATAGTGCCTTGTGATCGGTGCATTGTCCTGATGCAAGTTCCAGCTACTTTCCCACAACTGAGGCACAACTGGGGGAGCCCGGACCTTTTCACTGCATGGATTGTCGCTTTGTTTCGGAGTCATAGGTAAATATCCACGTTTCATCGACAGTTACAACCAAATCCAACAAATCTGGGTCGTCGTCAATCCTTTTCAAGATATCCATACAGAATTCCTTTCGGCACTGTTTCTCTGTTTCTGTTGTTGTCACATGACGGTCATTTTCCGCCAACGCACTGACACACGTGTTCACTCATTGTAGCTTATGTCGCGAATGGCTGGGCCGGATGAGTCCAATTCACGGCACTAAGTAGGAGAGGTATGGTAGATTATCCCTGCAAAAACAATATGCCTCATGTCAATTATTTTTAGAAATACAGCTACAATACTTTTTTTTTGTGTCACACCTCGTATTGTTTTAGATTTAGATAATGTAAATTCGGTTAACTAACTAAATCTAACCTACAGAAAACAAATTCGGTTAACTATCTAAATCTAATTTGCAGAAACTAATGTATCATTACGTAACCTAACGCAACAACGTATGTAAAATGTGTGTGAAATGATTGTAAGATAATGTCTGGACTTCAAAATCTTACTTAATGCACTAATAGATATGTTACCGGTATTTGCATTAGCAATTGAAGTTTATAAACAGTTTATGTTGTCGATTTATTGGTATGCTCCTAATTGCACATTATGTTGGATGATGCAGTGAGAAATCCGTGCGAGTTTATTATTTCTACTACTACTGATATAGTAGTAGAGATAATACTATTAGATGGCCGGCTTCTTTACATGCTGAGAATTAACATAGCAACAATGAAAATTATCTGTTTTATGAATGGAAACCGAAGTATATAATTATTTTGATATTATTTATGTCATGTTGTCAATTGCTTGATGCTGAAAGTAAATACTTTCAGTCATAAGATTTTGTATAAATTGAATACAGCTTAGAAAGATAATTTACCTTGTGTAAATAAATGCTGTTGTTGTGGATACGTCAACAGAGCTTTTATATTTTACGTCTTTATAAACTAATAAACTCTTAACTGAAAGTACCTCTTTTTCCTTGTATCAAGCGACATAACTCGCTAGTGGATCTTGTGTCCCCTAGGCTAAGAGTTATAGTTGTATACCAAGTGTCGCCTCCCCTCCAGTTTTGAGGTCCATGAAAGCAGGCACCTGGGCCATTGATGATTTATGCACGACGTTACTATACGCCCGCGATCGATTGTACCTACCCTAGTTTTGTATTGAAGAATCCTGGATAGAAGCGAACCACAGAAGTTCAATCATATTAAGAGTACAGAAACGGGCATAGCAAATGTACCTTTTAAGAAGTATTTGCCTTGAAGTTGATGAATGAATTTTATACTTACTACTTAATTATATCTTTACACACGTGGGATTAGAACCATAAAAGTTTCACTTGTACAGAAATGGTGTTCTTTATTACAAAGATATGAAAACGTGAACTGTGAACTCTCATACATCGAATACACAACAATTATTGAAAAAGATTATGTTTGTTTATTAATTTACTGTATCAAATGTTATGATATTGACGATCTTCTCTTAAGAACAAAAATATCTATGTCCCTTACCAACTACGGAAGCGGCCATGCCAGGAACCAAATAGCGACAAGTGTGTTAGCTACCAAATTTCATTCAAAAGATACGTTTCTAAAATAGACTATGGAGAATAGAAAGAATCAATCGAGCCAAACTTGTAAGAGAAAGAGGAAATCTCTACTAGGATTAGGAGAGACAAGAAGCGACTTGAAGAATTTCTAAGGTTAAAACTAAATATAGAACAAAATTGATAGCATGTAAATGAGGCATGTAAGCCAGTCCCCCACGTGAAGGGCCGGACCGCCATCGAAGAAAACTATGCTGAAGAGAAAGAACTAATCCTAACCTAACAAATCATAACCAATTGGAACCTTTATTAAATTGGATTAAACAAGAGGGTAAATTTATAAGAAGGGAGGAAGATCTTTTGATCTTGAATACATCCATTAACCTTGAAAGGGAAGAAAATATAATAATACACTTTGTAAACCCTACTTTGGCTACTTTTCCTAGAGGAATAGCGGGAAAAGTGCTTCAAACACATGAAAATGATAGTATTGAGAATATGAGCAATGTTGATCTACAATCTGATGGAAAAATAATTAAAATCTATTACAGAATTAATAAATTTGGTGTCAGATTCATCCATGTGAGTTCCAGTAAGGAAAGTGCGGTAAAGGACATTATGTTAGTAATTAAGGAATTGAGTGCACAATTAGAAGGACATGCTATTAATGATAAACTTCATTTGGTGTCGCCGGCGATTGGAATGGACAAATGGAAAATATCACCTACTATCATGGTTCCAACCATTTATAACTGTATAAGAGAAAGTGGTTCTAAAATAACACTAACAATGAGAGTACCGGAAGTGTATGTCTTTAAATCTTTGGTTGAAGCGATTCAAGAAGATCAGAATAGTCCAATCGTAAGGAATTGTATCGAATCGAATGAAAAACCGACCTTTATATCAGGAACCGCTGACTCCACCACCAAGCCCAAATAAAAAGGTCAGACAGGATAAACCGAAAACCACGTCAATCAAGGATTGGTATAATTGGTATTTCCATAAGGAGGAAAATCCGGAAACTAGCGAAAACATCCATAAACCCGACGAAGAGAAACACGTAAACGAGGAAAGAATAATGGACTAGGGAAATGCTACCCAAGAACCATATGGTATTAAAGAAAATCCTGTTATGGGTGATCAGAAAATAGATACTGTTAGTGAATATCAGCTAAAAGTAACTGAGGACCCAACTTCAAATGAAGCTGAACAGAAGAATGAAAACGGAAATTGTACAAGCGGTAATGATTTCTTAACTGAACAGATTTACAAAAGAACACATAATGTTTATAGGCTTGCAATCCTGGAGGACGGTCAGATTCGGACTACAGCGCTTCACCAAATAGTAGGGCTGTCAAAAATATCGATATTTCGATATACCAAAAATACCGAAATACCGATTATACCGAAATATCAAAATACCGATATACCGAAAATACCGAAATACCAGTGATACCGAAATATCAAAATACCGATAACAGTGATAATACCGAAATATCGATATACCGACCCAACAAGAAAAATGCCGACTCCGACGGCGGCCCAACCAACTAGTAGTCGGGGAATGGTCGGCGCCAGCGACGTATTAAGGGGTGGGTCCGGGGAGTCCGGACCCACCAAACTCAGAGTTTCATGGAAAAATAGTATAACTTCAGGCGTAATTATACATACTACATTTCATGCCCAGACACACCTTAGACCCCCAGAAGCTCTTGGACCCCTCCCAAAACCAAATTATGGATATGTGCCTGGTCGGCGCGATCCATAAGTGGGGATTGGTCGTCGGGCTGTTTTTGGAGTCGCCGTCGGTGTTGTCGGGACACCTTCCGGGCCGCCGTCGGGGCGGCATAGAGGCGTAACCCTGCCCGCCGAAGTCGTCTTCTGTTCGGGATTTTTCAAAACCCGACGTCGGCCCGCTCGTCGGCCGAGCTTCGCCGACCAAATGATGATGTCGGGCTTACGTCACCTGGCATGCTGGAGGAATACCGAACAGTATAAATATAGTTAACAATATCGGAATATTGTAATACTGAATTCCTGTGAAATTCTGAAAAAAAATACTAATAACTTACATAGAGGAAGTAGCACGACAGAGCTGAAAACAGGTAAGTTTTAGTGACCCGCCCTGACCAGGACATACGTGATCCAGTTTAAAACTTGACCCGATTAACTCGATCTGAGAATAATGAGCTAAGGTTTCGTAATTTTCGTGTTGTGCGGGGGGGGGGGGAAGTACACCAGCGATCTCGGTCTACCCTGAAACGCAAGGAAATAATCAAATATTCTACTTTGTTCTCCGGGTGAGGAGACCTAAATCGGGTCACCGGGTCAGACCGGGGCCCAAGTATAGATCCGCTCCAAAACTTGACGTATAATCACAATTATCACAATCCGGATCTGAGTTTTGGATATCTGGGGCATTGGCACATCATCATAGCCTTTCCTAATTAGTACAGGGTGCCCACAAAATTTGTAAACTTAAATTTCATGACATTTCCTGACCAGATTTTTAAAACATTCCTGACTCTCAGACTATCCAATTTTAACTTTTGCAAAATATTTTGTTTTAATTTACATGCCGCCTCCACCAGCCCCATCTCTCACCTGAGTATCAAATTTTATGATTTTATTACTTCTTTTACAATAAAATTACAGGAACAAAGTTTTAATATACTATTTTGCAAATGTACTGATTAAAATAACCCAAATTTACATTTTTTCCGTCATGAACATGTTTTTGTATGTCAAGTCAAAGAAAATGCTAACAACTACAACATACATATGAATAAATTATATGAATATAAGCAAGGAATATTAGACTATTACAACAATTAAACAATATCATTAGAACAAAAACATAAGTTTCAACAACATAAACAGATGTTAATTTGGCGACTTCTGCAAAAGTTTGATTTTCTGAGAAAGTTCGTCTTGCTCCGTTCCAGATATTTCTCTGCACTCTCCTCAGTGCTATTATTGTATGTTCACATTGGATTTCAATGAGAGCAGAATTGTTGATAGAGAGACCTCAACTGTAGCATTTCCGAGGGAAAATATCAAACTCGACTTTACCACTTTCCACAGTGATGAGTTTTTTTTGTTGTTGTTTAAAAGAAGGGAAGCATAGAAATCATCGAGCCTGGTAATTCCCTGCTTGTCTTGGAGTGTTCCAAGGCTTTTTTGGAAAGGATGTCCTGGCATCTTCACACGGATATGAGCCCCTGAGGGTAAATTTCCTGACGCAACGGTAGGTTTTATACTTTTCCCTGACTTTTGACCTCATATTAAATCATTTTCCTGACTTCTCCTGATAAATCTTGATATTCCTAACATTTCCTGTTTATTTCTGCTTGTGGGCACCCTCTCGTATGTATTTTGCGGAATTGTTTTCGGCTAGCAAACGACAAGTCTTATTTTGGTTTCATTTACTCCTCATTTTGGAGTATTGTGAGGAGAGAGAGAGGGAAAACAGAATCATAGAAAGAGATAAAAATTGCTGAGTTATACATGAATTGCAAGAGTAGTACCATTGAAACCAGTCCTATAATAGTCTGTTACTAATACATATATTGGAGTGACAAAAGGAAAACAAATAATCGACAGCACCTGTTTGTCTCTTCAAACACCGCCCTCCCCATCGCCAACCGTGACTACCCTTTGCTCTGTGACATGGTTATCAGTTACTATGTAATAAACATTGCACTCTTAGAAGGAATAAAACAAAAACATGTCCTCCTCTCTTCCCTTTTAAGCATGCAGCAAGATAAAAAATACGAAACTACTTTTTCTATATTACGTAATTTGCTTTGAGAAATAAAGCATGTATTTTAGAAATAAAATAAAGTCGTTAAAACTGTTCCTATCAACTAACTTCAAAAAACATTAACAATCAACTGCACAACTATTTCAATAAAATATATTTTTCGAGTTTCAGATACGTTGAATTAAATTGACTTCATTTACGGTAAATTATGGCAGCCCTGGCCAATACCTTCCCTATGCTCTGCCTATCTTATCCCGACCTCTCTCTCTCTCTCTCTCTCTGCTTCTCCGTAAGAGAAGGAAGAAGAAGGAAAGGGAAAGAGAGACACAAAGCTGTCTCTCTCTCTTTCTCTCACCGAGCCGCCGTAGCTCAGTAGTAGAGCGTCGGCGTAGGGTTCTGGAGATTGCGAGTTCGATTCCAGCGTTCAACCATCCTGACTGAGGTTTCACACAAGGCAAATGTCTAGGTAGCACCTTCAACACAGGCCCTGGCCGCACCTTCCCGAATCCTTCCCCTCCTCTATCCCGGCCTGGGCCTTAGATGCCTAAAGGCCATAAATAACATTCAAAAATTTAATTTTCTCTCTCCTTCCTTTTTGTCTTTCTTTTTTTTTTTGGCTCGGGCCGGGATGAGGTAGGCAGAGGATGGGGAAGGTATTGGCCAGAGTCTTTCATAATTTACCATCGCAGTTTCAGATGCATCATAATAACGAAATCTGAATTTTGGGTCTTTGAATCTGCGACCCAAATCGGACGAATCGATTGGACCGGATATCCGAAATCCCGGAGTTCCCAGTTTCGGAGATCCGGTTCCTTTTGGATCCGGATCGGGCCATCCCTACTCAGCAGTTTTCGAATTAAATCAAAATGTTGCTGAAATGCATTTTGCTGCTGGCTTTTATCCCATCGTCAAAACTGCCGTTGCATTATTGACTTTGTTAATTGACTCCATGTGAAGTCGGCAAAGCTACAGCAACTGTGTTTTAATTATTAGGAAAGGGCTAAACAGTACCTGATTAGAGACGACCGCGGTGGTTCAATTGTTAGAGCGCTCATCTCTGGTGCTTGGGTTCGTAGGTTCAAACTCTCCTCGCGCCATGTGAGCTTTGTGGTGAACAAACACCGTGTGCGTGGGTTTTCTTGAGGTTCTCCCGTTTCCTCCCACTTTCTTCATTCCACCAATCTTTCCTTAATCATCAATACGGTCTGAGCCTGAGTTGCCTAAAGGCCTTAATAAATTAAATTCTAAATACCTGATTACAGTATATTTTATCAAGGTGCGTGATCTTTCGTGATTTCGAAATGAGTCTGTGTGTTAATGTTTATTATCAGTATAGTATTCGGTAATATGAATAATCAACTTTTTCTTTCTCATGACCATCTTATTGTTATTCTTTTCTTGTTTGAGATCGCCAATATTTCATTGCTTATCTCGTGTATACACTATATTATTATTATTATTATTATTATTATTATTATTATTATTATTATTATTATTATTATTATTATTATTATTATTATACAACATATCCACTATACTATTACACTGGCAAGGTTAAAAGACTGACATTTGCACCTATTTGCTTCCGACCGGGTAGTTGTCATTTATTTTTTTTAATAATTTCGATGTTTACCTAACACAAGGTTCTTGTGAAAAAAGGAATTACATATATTATTTCGAACTGCACGATTGCAGAACAAATTCTTCAATAAAAATCTTGAAATGTGTGGGGTGTCTTGACTTCGTAACCAGATACTGGGGCTGGAAGATTGTTAAGATGTGAAGAGTAGTCTATATACATAGAGTTAACGTGCCGCGCTGGTGAAATGGGCAGTATACCCGGCCGACAACTGGGAGATCCGGGTTTGAGTCCCGATCGCGGCGGTTGTCAAATTTTCTGTATTAATTTTAAGGTTTACCTAACACAAGGTTCTTGTAGAAAAGGCATTAAAATCCTAAATATAGATAATTACGCCTAAAATTAAACTATTTTTTGCGTATTAACCGGAATTTCGGGGTGGAGGGTTAGGCCAACCCCCTAAATACATACATCCATGAGTAGGGGGAGGGGACCCATTTGAACGGGGGCACCTTAGAACAGTGGAGATAACTTTTAATTTATAAAACGATTTTTTTGTCCAACATTTATAAATTGCAAACCTCATGCCACACAGCTGTCATTTGTAGTCACCTTTTGTGTACGTTACCTGGCGAAATATGGTACTTGATGTAATTTGTGGGTACCAAAGTCAGAGATAGAGAGTGGTCGCGGCGGCAGGCCATCGGCTCGAAGGTCCCGGGTTTGAGTCCTGGCGTGGGTGTGGATTTTAACAGTTAAAGGCGAATCGTGACGGGGTGAAGTCTAAAGTTACTAGACTGGCCCATATAAAAATAAAGTTTACCTAAGTTTTTTATCTCAGAGATTGTAAGCTTCTGGAGAGAAGAGAACTGTAGCATATCTTTCCATGTTAACTTACGAAGTAACTATACTCATTCGCGCATTAAATTGTCCTTGTTGCTTTCTGATAACCCTTCTCCTTCTTCCATAATAGCAAAATGTGTGTAATTGGACTTACTGGGGTAGCTCTGAACAAAAAGAGTGGGTTAGATTTGAACACGGTAGCAGCTTATGTCCCTACAGCTAAAACTTACTGTTGAGAAGAAAAATTTCTTTCCAACATATCAACAGTGTAAAAGCAATTCAATTAGGCTATGTGTAACATTTTTAATAAAATTTGTTCGAGTTCAAAGTTTATGCAAGCCTAATGGTTATGCAATCCTCATAACCACAATAAAAAAAACAACAAGCAAGCAAGTAAGTTCAACGTTTATTAACAACTGCGTATTTTATATTCTTTGTATGGCTAGTAAAACTTTAGTTTACTTTCTTCTGCTTCTGTATTTTTATCTAGAATCATTTACTAAGAAATTAAATGATCTAGTAATAAAATTAAGGATGAGTTCAAAGCTGTCCCAGACATGTTCAAACCTATACCCTAGGAGGGCACCTTTGAACCATATCCACCCAGTTCCTGTCCTTGCTTTAAGGTGACAATGAAGTTCGTCATTTTCTTCGGCGAGCTGCATATGTTCCAATCCATATATCATTTAGCTGGCAGAGCGGTCTGCGGCGGTAGGCCATCAGCTTAAAGGCCCTGGGTTCGAGTCCCGGCAGGGACAGGGGTGTAAATTTTAACAGCTAAAGGGCGAATCGTAACGGACCGAAATCCAAAGTTACTAGACTGGCCCATATATAAAAAAAATTAAAGTTTGCCAAAAATTTTCACATATGTTGTTTATCTCTCTGAACAAATTCTCTGAGTGTGAGGAGCCAAAATTAAATATGTCAAACAACGTGTTCAAAGCTGCACCCCTCTTCCTACTACCATGTTGCTCAATATCATTGTTTTTCGATATTTTTATATTGTTTGGTATTTTGGTATATTGATATCGTTCGGTATTTCCGTATTTTCGGTATATCGGTATTATCGGTGTTTCGGTATATAGGTATTTCGGTATATCGGTAATTGTCGGTATCCAAAAGGTACCGAAAGTCGGTATGAAAATCCCAATACGGAACACGCCTACCAAATAGTGAGAGAATATCATGACAACGGTAGATTAATCACTTTCCCTACGTTGGAAGAGGTAGATGCAGTTGTGCTCGGTCCCATGATATTCCCCAGGAAGGAAAAGAACTATTAGATCTGGTTGATGAAGTTTTTGGGAGACGTGGAATCTCATGGAGACTAGATAATGTTTACAAGCAGTTTGTTGGGGCGCACGGCAGGACCTATTTTGATCCTTTGAAATCTTGCGTGGATGCTTTGGTGCATACCCGATATGATTCATGATTCGACAATTAAGATTTTGCAGAATAATTCTCAGCACTCTAAATTGGCAACAGAGGAAATTAGGAAAATCTCTGAAGATTTTCAAATTGATATAATTACCCTACATATCTTACCTCGTGCCCTACCTCTTTAGAGGGAAGCTACAATCAGTTCCAATGGACTGTAAGGTGGCTATGGGTGGAGAAGAATCCAGGACAGCAGTAGCAATACTGAACAATAATATTCAAGCTATACAGATACATCAGTTCTGTAATAATTGGCAAACTTGTATCGAAATTGGACAGGGTGATATCTCATTTTGGTTAATTAATGCATATTTTCAATACAGTATGGATATTAAATTTCATCTTCAAAAGCTGAGAGAATCAATCCAGGGATGCCCTCTGCCTGACGTGGTAGTGTGTATGAATAGTAATGCAAAATCTCCCCTATGGCGCCACAACTGATACGAGAGGAGAATACTTGGAAGATCTTGTAGGACAATTGTGTCTAACCATCCATAACACCGGTGTAATACCAATATATGTGGGGCCCAGAGGTTCGTCCTTTATCGACTTGACATTGACGACAACTAGTATGGAAGACAGGTTACAAAGTCGGAAAGTACATGACAAGATATTAAAGAGTGACCATAACATTATTACCTTCAATATTGTATATCAAAATTTAGATCAATCAAATAATCAGCAAGCAAAATTGAACTTATTTAAAACAGATTAGCAAAAAGTAAAAGAATATTAAAACTTCCCCAAATTGAAATTAATAAAGATGAAGATTTGAATACACTGGTTTCAAATATAGTGAAAGAAATCCAAACGGCTCTCCGACAGGCGACACTTGTTAAGAATACCCAATCGAAATTCAGGGCGCCCTACTGGAGCAACTACTTGGACAGACTAAGAAGACAAACTAGAGCCGCTAGGAAAAGCTATCAGAGTTCACAAGATGCAGTACAAGGGGTAGGAGACTAATTAAATACCGTGAATTACGAATAAAGTATCATGATGAAATAAATATCTAGAAGCGAATATCTGCCAGAACCAGTGGGGAGTCCCATATAGGTTGGTCATGGATAAAGTTAATTATCCAATGACGTCAACAGTACGAAAAGAAAATAGGCAGCTAACAAATTCATGGCGAGAGACAATAATAACCTTATGTGAGAAATTCTTCCCAAATGATAATCAAGAAGAAGACTCTCCAATTAACGGTAATACCAGGCGAATAGCCAAAATACCATGAGGAGTGCAAGAAATATCAGCAGATGTCACGAATGAAGAACTTAATGCAATAATTAAGAAATTAAAGAATAAGAAGGCTCCTGGATTGGACAATATATCCAACGAGTTGGTTAAAAACTTGGAGGAATTTACTCCATATCTAACGAGATTGTACAATTTATGTATAAAACAAAAGAAATTTCCAACGCCTAGGAAGTGGGCAAAACTTATTTATTTTTTATTTATTTATTATTAAGTTTCAGATACACCTTGAGTTGCCATTTTACACAGAAACAAAATAACAATGCAACAAACTAAATAACTTCACTACAAACTAAATAACTTTACTACAAACTAAATAACATGAAATTAAATTTTAAACAACACATAACACAGCAATTGATATAAAAAACATAACGATTATACTACACAAGAGAATAACTCACATATTTGTATTTAGCGTTCGATGGAAAGTGTGTTCAGATCCGAAAATATCAATATTTGAATCAAGGTTATTGTACATAATTACTAGTCTATGGAATAAGGAGCGCTGCAGTATACTTAGCCTAGGCGTGGCACAATGAAGGAGGTTATTATTTCTGGTTATTCGCAAGGGAACACGGAAGTAAAATTTAGATATCAACTCTCCAGTTCTAAGATTACCATTAAGTATCTTGTATAAATACATCAAATCTGCCAGCTTGCGACGAGAAGAGGGTACGTGGAGACCAAGAACGGATAATAACTCTGGTTTGCTGAAGCTACGTACTGATGGTATTCTTCTTTTGACTATAGCAAGAAAAAAGTTCAGAACAGAATCAATATGAGATAGATTAGAAATACTAGCCATGTTCCAAATTGGGGAGCAATATTCAATTTTAGGGGAGATGAAGGTTTTGTAGAACATACTCAATGAATGAAGGTCCTTAATTTCTGTAAATCTATAGAGAAGACCAAGTAAGCGCATAGAACTGTTAGTTACAGAAGTCACGTGATCAGCAAATAGAAGTTTTTCGTCAAATACCACTCCAAGGTCCTTTTGAGAAGAAAGTTTAGCAATAGGATTATCATCAATGATATAGACAGATGGGATTTGATTCCTCTTTAATGAAATAGTAAGAAAAGAAGATTTTGAGAGATTTATTTTCAAGTTCCACGCATCACACCAGTCCAAGAGGTCAGAGATGGAATTTTGGAGATCAGCAACATCCTGTAATGATCTGATTTCTCGAAATAATTTACAGTCGTCAGCAAAAAGAAGAATTTTGGTTTCAGATGACGAGAGATAAGATGGGAGATCGTCCATATATAGAAGGAAAAGGAGGGGCCCAAAACACTACCTTGAGGTACACCAGAGAGAACGGGAACAAAATTAGAAGATGATCCAGAAAGAACAACACGTTGTTCGCGGCCAGTGAGATAGTCTTGCAATAATGAAAGGAAGTTACCATGGATATTGAATCGGTGAGTTAATTTATAAAGAAGAAGATTACAATCAATTCTATCGAAAGCCTTACTAAGATCTAGATAGATGACATCAAGTTGTGTATTATTGGACAGGCATTGGGTAGCATCAGAGAGTAACAAGGACAGGTTTGTAAGAGTGGAACTACCAGGAAGAAAGCCATGTTGAGCAGAGTCTAGATAGGGTGAGACAAAATTATAAAGTCTATCTTTGATGATTCTTTCACACACCACAGATACTCATACTTATAGTCCTTAGTAAGGGACATGATAGAGATCCCCAGCTCGTGGGTTCGTATAGACCTATAAGTCTCTTGAAAACTTTTGGTAAGATATTCGAGAAAGTACTGTATACTAGAATTCAACAACAAAGGTATATAGATGACTGTATATTGCAGTATGGATTTCGTCCTAAAGATCTACAGAAGATGTAATTCATAGACTTTTGGATGTTGTGACAGAGGAGAATACTGCAAAAAAGTATGTGCTCTCTATGTTTGTGGATATTGAGGGTACGTTCGGTATATGTGGCCACCGGCAGTACTCTGTAACTTGAAGGACTTAGGTACACCACAAGAGACATGGGAGATAATACGAGATCACTTTAGTGAAAGGAAACTGGTAGTGGAAGGCACGGGTGAAAACGTTCTTATAACACCGGAAAGGGGATGCTCACAGGGGTTTGTCCTGGGACAGCTTCTGTGAGATATAGCAATACAACCTTGCCTTGAGGAATTAGCTGAGCGAGGGGATGTGGTATGGTGTGGTTGCATTTGCGGACGATGTTGCAATCGTTACATCGGGTAATTCAAGAAGTCAGATTGAAGAGCGGGCGGAGGGAATACTGAGTGCTCTGAACGATTGGTACTCTAACAATAAACTTAAACTATCAACAACTAAAACAAAATACATGTTGATTAACAAAGAAAAATTGACAACCGCCGCGACCGGGGCTCGAACCCAGATCTCCCAGTTGCCGGCTAGGTATGCTACCAATTAAACCACCACGGCACGGTCAATTCTCTGTGTATATGGAATGTTCCTCTCAGCTAGACACTCTCCCAACTCTTCATTGATGGTTACGAGGCCCAGGCACTCCAGTCATGCGGACATTTTTTTGGTTGAGGAATCTTTCTGCTATCAGGCAGTATGAAAGAATAGATTTTATTACCTAGGTAATAACATCTATATATTAGGTATTAACATCTATTCTTTCATACTGTCTGATAGCAGAAAGATTCCTCAACAAAAAATCTCCGCATGAGTGGAGTGCCTGGGCCTCGTAACCAGCAATGAAGGGTTGAGAGTGTGTCTAGGTGAGAGGAACATTTCATATAAACAGAGAATTGGCCGTGCCGTGGTGGTGTAATTGGTAGCATACCTAGCCGGCAACTGGGAGATCCGGGTTCGAGTAACGGTCGCGGCGGTTGTAAATTTTTCTGTGTTAATTTCTGCATTTACCAACACAGGGTTTATTGTGGAAAAGGTAATAACAAAGTATATGTTATTCGGAAAGAAACTAAAAAGGGACCCCTTGATCTTACGAGAACAATAAATCAAATAATTGACGAAAATCTTAACTTTAACGAGCATATAGGAACACAACGAACAAAGGTACAAAAAATCAGTGACAAACTTATCTCGATTGCACAGAGGAACTTTAAATTGAATATTTATCAAATATGCATTTATCAGAACTCTTTAATCAATGGAACAGCTAATTATACGGCAAGCGTGTGGGCACACAGATGTTAGCAAATAAAAAACTAGCTGATTCTTATAACGGGGCCAAAAGGAATGTATTTATTAGACTTAGTGGAGCCTATAGAACTACTCCTCATCTGGCAATGGCAGTTATTATGGCATCACTTCCTACCAGTTTAGATGATATAAGGAAAGCAGCAAAATATTGGTTAAAGAAGAAGAAGTTCTTTGAAGTGGAAAGGCAACTTGGTAGACATGTAGAGGATATCTCGGAACTGCAGGAAGTGATTATCGAAAAATGGCAGCAGGAATGACAAGCAACACCTGAATGCCAAAGACTTAAAAACTTCCTCTCGAATATCCAAATGAGACTGGAAAACAAGAACCTAAAACCAACACGTGGCCTGGTGAGTTTTCTTACGGGCCATGGGCCCTATAGGAATAAATTGTGCCAATTCGTGTTAATGACTAACCCTAATTGCCAGTGTGGAGAAATTGATACTCCGGAGCACGCGGTGCTCTGGTGTCCCTTGCAGGAACAAAGCACCCTTATTGAGGAAAGTCGTTCTATCCGGCAAATTCCAATATATGAAATACTACAAAAGGGCGAATATCTAAGTATACTAAACACTATATATTTAATACACCTCGATTAATAGACATGACTCGACTTTAGAAGGAATGTGTAAGTGATGACCGATTCTGGTATGATTGTGTCCCAGCAGCATTAGGAACTCCTGTGCCGGGAAACTGGCATTGAGCTGCTGGAAGTGTGTTTGAATTGTAGTGTGTGAGTGAGACTGGAGTTGGAGAGCCAGCACCAGGTCTGAATGAATGGACTGCTGGAATCCAGCAGATCCGGAATCCGGATAGGACTGTGTGGAGGAGGGGCTGCGTGTTCATGTTATGTGCGTGTGTCGTAAATACTGTGTGATACAATACAGGATAAATGTTAGTGGATATTCTTAATATTTGTGTATAAGGACAAGGTATCATCATTTCTTTTATACTAATCTCACACAGGGGAACCACGAGAATTCATATAGGTGAAGAGTAACGCATGGAATCTGGACATCTTCATCGTACCAACAATCTCACACATTAGAATTCAAACATGAGAATTCGTACAGGTGAAGAGGAATGCATGGAATCTGGATATCCTCATCATATTAACAAAATGAGAATTCATTAGATGGAAACTTGATGGATGGACACTGTATAACGAACCGCTTCTATCCTATATCTTTGTCATTTCCTTTCTTTAACTTTCTTCCCTTTCTTTTTTGTCACCCCACGTAGTTATGGTTTTTCGTCCTACTGATGATCCTTATCAATATTCGCAAATAACTTGGAAGAATTCACACAGGTGGCACTTGAATTTTCTTATCTTTTCTATTTTCCGTACTCTCTAACTAATTTTCAATTTCATTTAAATATTTTATTTCTATTACATTGTTTTGAAGAAGAATTCATCAATAATTAATCAATTATGAAACTTACTCGGGCGCAGAGCCTGCGGTCGGAAAAGCTGCCACGACGGAGGCATTGAGTACTCTGAGTCTCCGTCGCGCTGGAAGCGGGTGAAATGCCGGAAATTTGTACCATCACCATCCAATCATGTATAATTAGTATTAGGAGAATAATACAAAGAAAAGACTGGCGGCATGGATTCTCCCTTCCGACGGGGGCGGTGAATGCTCTGAAGAGCCGTCATAGCACTTACAGGTTGAAGTCTCCTAAGGATGCTTTACCTCTTATTGAATTACCATTCACAGTTATATATAAATAACAGTATAAATAAATAAAAAGCAGTTTTCGTCTAAATAAGGTTCATAATAACAGCCATTATAGCCAAACCTAGTTACACAATACTTAATACAGCCTAGTATAAGTAGTTATCTTGGAAAGGGTTTCTATAGGAAAGGGTTAGAATAGGAACATACGCTTAAATTCCTTGTTATTTTTGTTATTGTTTTTGTTTCTGTTTGTAGTGTAGTTTATGTCTTTTTTTACCCCTCCTCATCCTCGTCCTTTGTCTTGTCCTTGTTACCAAGAAAACTGTAACTATCAAAGTAATGGGAAAAAATATTTGCTATGATGATACCCGGCTGATTTTTTCTTTTAGGTAATTGGTTAAAAAGCCCGGGGAACTGAGCAAATGAAAAAAAAATGAAAATGTCTCTCTTGTATTGCCTTAACAGAAAATTAACGTTGGGACAGTTTCATTTAAGACATATATTCTTATTTTTCAAATACTGATAGTTTAATACGGCCTATTTACTAACGTTGGTGTGAATGTTTTTTAGTGACGTGCCTTTTTGTTTACTATTAAATATAGCTAAAAGTTTAAATGCCATTTACATATTGTGACACTGTATGTCCTGCTTTCACTACTATAATACTGCAGAAAGTTACTCGTTTAGTCCTGTTTTTCACTACTTTACTTTTTAAAATACTGTTGGTATGTCATGCCAACGTCAGACAACTATTTCAATCACACTTACACAAAATTGAACATTCCTTAATGCTGACTGCGATACTTTTCCTAACTAAGTTTATTTCAATAATCGCAACTTGAACTGGAGTATTCGACAATATCTTCTAAACCAATGCTAAAAGTCCGCAACGCTTCAGTCTGGAGATAAATGACAGACGTCTCATCGCATAACTCCCTTTATTGGAAAACGACGCATGAACGTGTTGAACCTATGCAACTGACCGCGACAAGCGAAAAAGAAATGGTAAGGTGTTCCCCAATCAAAGATGGTTCTAAGCGGGGTTTCTACCTATAATTGTAGCACTTAAAGCTGAAAACGCTTTTCAGCAGCCTACAGCTGTCGATCCACCGAAAAACGATTTCCAGAGGAATGTTAGCATTAGTTCCCTCTAATGTAGGATGCACAACTGCTCGTATATTATCCATCTGGATACATAAACTTCTGCACCTGTTCGAAGAGTTACCATAATTCTGTTGACAGGGTGACTATTTCTGGTATACCATAGTAATCGTAGATCTATTTTCAATAACGACGATCTGTTCAATGCATTTTCATCATTCGAAACTATTTTTCCGCTGCCAAACAAGATGACTTTATCTAAGGAAACATCGCTGCCACCTATGAACCTTCATAGTAGGTGCGCACTATTACTGCACTCTGTTTTGTTGTATTAGCGCTCTCCTTCGGTTGTAAATGGGTTTTGCTTATGCATAATGAACAAGAATGTATAATTTGAAGTTGATATTCTCTTTGAGTAACAATTTAAAGCTGTAAAAATATTTTTTTTTTAACATACCAAATGTATATTTTTTACTGAACTATTCAGAATGAAAATGTTTTTTTAACTTTGTAGTATGTGTTTTAACTTGTTGCAAGTGGAGTTAGAAAACAGTTATAAAGCACAATTTTAAAGGGTTAAAACAGGCATATGTAATGACTGTTCCAACGTCAGTGCAATGTAGATACAATAGAAGCTAGGATACGTTACCATAATTACCGCAGGGTTGAGACAATTTTGGTCGTTGGGAGTTCAGAAAACAAATCTTAAATTCCTCGTGCATGAGTGTGAGATTTTTATCCTAATTCATGTAAATAATAAAGAAGTAATACAGAATTGCTATGGTACTTGCCAAACTTCGAAGGAAAAAAATAATTTAAAATATAAGCAGTTAACGTTAAGGTTTAAGTTTAACTGCAATAATTACTCCACTTCACCTTAAGATTCACCGTTTTTTTCCTAGGTATAGGCTTCATGATATACTACTTTCTAATAAGTGTTGTACCTGTGAGTCAAATGCTTCTTTTTGTTATGGGTCTTCAAACACTGCGATTTTTAGAAAATCGGCTGTGTTCATCCTGAAATGTCTCAAAAGGGATACAGTTGAAAAATCCCAAATTTTAACAGGGTCGATGTTTCCGTTGTGTCAAATGGTTAAAATATGATCAATGGTATTTTACTAGGTTTTATGTTAAAGGTCTTCAAACGTTGTGTACACAGTTCATATTGATGTTTTCAATTGGATAGAAAGGCAGTTGTCAAAAGAGTTGGGGGGTAGCACTTTTTGTCCAAATTCCCCTAAAAATTCTTACCCTAACCATAATATAAAATCAATATTTATGTGATGGCGCATTTTATATTTTCTTTAAAACTATACATTAAAGCCCAAAAACGAATATAACAATGTGCTTTAGCCCTTCTCTTATTTCTTTCAGATACGACGGACAAATTTGTTATTCGACGTTCGCTTTCTGATTCAAAACACACGCCTGCTTCTTCAAGCATTATCAGCTCAGCAATACCGACTGCTTAAGAACAAGCAATTCAGTTATCATTCTCTGCTCAATCTTCACGTCCGACACCGTCAAATTTGGCGGAAACTGAAGAACCTATACAACAAATCAAATAGAAGAATTATCCAAAGGACACACACAACAGATCATTCCAAATTGGATGGTGCAATCGTTTTCCATGGCTGGAATATTCAGCAGAGAGGAATGCAGCATTCTGTTACCCATGTCGCCTAATTCGTATATGTGAGTCGAAAGAACAATCTTTTACTGAAACTGGATTCAGAAATTGGAAAAGTGCTATGAATAAGAGTATGTTTCCAATACATGAGTTAAGTGCTGTGCATATTAGTGCTATGTCCATGTTGGAAGAAAATAAGAAGCGTGTTTCTGGAAATGTTTCTGTTTCAACTCCTTTAAACGAAAGAATTTTAGAAAAGAATATATATTATCTTAGATCAATTGCAGAAGTTTTGCAGTTTCTTGTAGTTAATGAATTCGCTTTGCGTGGAACCTATTCAATTGACGAAGAAACTGAAGACGGTTTGTTCAGAAATCTTTTTAAGTATACATTAAAAAAGATACAAAGTTGGCTGATTGTTCCTCAATTGTTCCAAAAAACGCCACCTACTCTTCTCCGTAAATTCAAAATGAAATTATAGAAATTATGAGTGAAATTGTTCGAGAGGAGGTAGTAACAGAACTAAAAACAATCGATGTGCCAGCATTTACTTTACCTGAAGATGGAACTAGAGACCAAAAAAAAAAAGGAAAATATTACCTTTGGTATTTGTTTTGTGAAGAATGGGACAATTCTTCAAAAATACTGAAATCTCTGCTTGACGTACAGATAAGTACAAAACTTTACGCAGTTTCTTTCACTAATCTAACACTTAAGATTCTGAAAGACAATGATCAGGACTCACAAAACTTGCTTAGTCAATGTTATGATGGAGCAAGTGTTATTAGTGGCAAGACAGAAGGTGTTCAAGCTTTACTTCAAAACATCGTTGCCACAAAAAAATAATAAAAATAAGAATCCGTATGTTCACTGTTTTAATCATTGGTTGCACCTAGTGATAGCAAAGGCAGTTTCAAAAATGCGTGAAATACGTAACTTTTTGATCAATGTTCAATGCTTTATGAGCTTCTACAGCGTCCGAAAGTAACTGAACTATATGAAGGCAAGAAAATATTTAGACTCTGGGAGCGCAGATGGCAGAGGCATTTTGCAGTTACCAAGACAATAATAAAAAAAAACAGTGAAATAGTGAAAATATTACACAGTCTCAGAAACACAAACTTAAACGGAAGCGATATTGCAACAAGCGTTGGTTTGGATTCAGTGATGACATTGTAACTGACTTGAAGCTGCGTCCCATTTGTCTTATTTGTTATTGTAAAGGATTTTCCTATGTTGAGCTTCAAAGCCGAAAGATTTTACTATCGTGATCCGGGTGTCATCAGTATTTTCTTCATGTTTTCGAGCAATGAATTAATCTTTTGATTCTCTTTTGTTTAGCTTTTTTGGCGTAAAGATTTACTTCTTGAACTACTTTGTGACATATCTCCCTTACCTCATCCTTTTGTTACTTATTTTCTAATTGGGTGATAATGTCAGCATCCCTGGCAGGACCAAATCTCAATTCTTCTCTAGTATGTGGTTTCATATCATTGGAAAATCTTCTCGCTAAGAGAATTCCTTGCACGCTAAACTCATTAATTTTCTTATATTAATTATATATAATTTATTTCCTGTTTTGAGATATATTGTGCTTTCGAAATTTCATTCAGTGTGCCAAAATTCAGCTTCTGGGGTTTATTTTGTTCCTCCGCCTCACGTACGTCATCTGTCGATGAATGAGGCGTTCCCTGTTAGAGGTATACTAAAACAAGATACAACGACAAGAGGTTGCAGGACACTGGTTCTCCATAAAGTTTTTAAGGATAATTTAAATCTTCACTTCGTATTTTAAAACAGTGCTCCTGCCTCAGGTAACGTCAAAATTAACAAATAGTATTAAAAGAACCATGTTCGCTTACCAGGAAATACATTTTTAAGTTTGAAATTTCGTCGTGATATTTTCCGCTCTGTTGGATGCACAACGAGAAGACATCTTTGAATCTCAGTGAATAATTATATCTTTCGTGTTTTGGACTTTTTCGAGCATAAATTAATTAAATCTAAATTCTGTTTTCAGTAGTGAAAATTGTTTGTGCACTATGTATAATATTTTTGATGTAAAGTTTCTTGTGCAAGGTCAATATTTCGACATGCTAGGGTAAACCAGGCAAGGGAACAATGGGTCGACCAATGCCGTAATGCTGTGATTTAGTTAAGCCGAAAGCTGTTAACTGATCTCCGGTTTCTCTCCTTATTTGTTTAATGTTTTATGATTTTAAGTAATATTGTGCTTTGTACACTCCCACAATGAATTATGTAGCTACTCATGTGAGGAGTTAGTACAATGAGCTCACCGTATTTACTTTATTCGTTCGGCATCGGTTGAGTATCTGCACACTGTTTTGTCGGCTTTGGTTCCGTACCGTTATTTACATTTAAATTTCAACCAGTTTCAAAACTGTTTGATCGCTAGACAAATAAAATATCCAAATTTGTATTATGAAATTTCAAATATTTATTTCGAAACACTGATAAAAATGTCAGAAATCTTGATTTGTCATATTAAGATGTAATGCTGAAAAGCTCTTATAGTGGAATTGACCCATATGTTCTATTGACAGTGATACAGTTGCAAAGGGTAAGAAGTTTCGAATATTTGTTAATACTATCGATATCTTTTATTTATAAAACTGAATTTTCGTATTATTTTTACATACAAGCAATTTTGGACTTGAAGTTTTAAACGAAACGATTTCGTCAAATAATAAATTTCAACTATACTAAAACTGAATGAATTTCCATGGACTGAATAGTGTTTCTTAAACATACGTTTTTTCCAAATCGAATTTTTGAACTGTCGGGTTTCTCTCCTCAAGAGATGTTAATTTCAACTCAAATACAAATAATATTTTTTTTCGTTGAAATGAACTTCGATGCATAAGAAAATAATTGGCCTGCCCGACCAAAACTTCAAGCCAAGCAACGGCCCTGGTTTTCAGCCAGAGTGTTGCCAAGCGTTCTTAATCCAGTTGCTCAGACGTTGTTCTATAGCATGCTCAAAACTCACTCGCAACACCAACTACCACCTTCTTATTTTTGTCTAATTGCTCCTGCGACATGTCTTCAGAGCCAAAGGGGTAGAAGCGTAAAGCTCATAAAGCGCAAGAGGGCAAAAGGGCAAAAGGGCAACACTTTCAGCCTGCATTCTTCTAGGAGCGTAAAGTGAAAGGGCATAAAAGCACTCTTACTCACAAACCCCAGAATAGAAATCCGGAATGGAATTTTCGCGTCCCAGAAAGCAAACTCTGCCGTCCTCGAACTGGTGCCAACAACTAAAATTTTGCAGGCTTGTGTACCGTATTTACTCGAATTCTTACGGTACGCGCATAAATTTTACAGACTTCTCTTTATTTAATAATGGTTCGTAGTGTCCTCAAATTTTGCTAAGTTAATTTGACTCATTTTCTGACGTCCAACCATGATACAATTTTGCACGGACGTAAGTCGGGTGACAATATAATATTTCATTGTTACTTTCATATATTTCTATATTGAAATTGAAATTTACTTAACATTGTACATGATAAGTTCACATAACATTTTGACTCACAGAAGCCTCAGCTTTTTTGTGAGTCTTATTCTCGAATTATCATAATATTGCTGTTGTCTGGTTACCCATAATAATTATTTACATAATACTGCTTCTACATCATTGTCATTTAGACTTTCTAACCAACAGAAAACAAGTTTTCTTAAACCGTATTTAAAAGCCTATTTTAATATTTTGAGTATGGACTTCTTTATCCTAAAATAAATACTAGCCTGCAACGAGGGGGTGTTTGACTGTTTGCAGGACACTTTAGGATTTGGGTCACAAAACGTCGTGAGAAAAAGTATACGAACACCGACATAACTCGAAAACAATAAAATAAACTTTATAAAGATATACTTTTCTTAAAAAATTCGTACTAAAAAGGTAAAAACTAATTTTATTTATTCATAACTAAAAAGAAAAGCATGGATCGCGCCAATTCAAGAATTTATAAAGTGACTGTATATGACAGCGTGCCCCACGATTTATTTTTAGTAATGCATATATAAAACTATTTTTTTTACTTTTTAGTACGAATTGTTTATGAAAAGTATGTCTTTATTTTTTTATGACGCTGCACTTACAATTGCAAAATACATTTTCGAACAAATGGTGGAAATAGAATGGAAGACTCGTACTCCAACCCTCACCAAACGCTCTGAAATATCCACAATGGAAGGAGAAACTAACTCTATCTGGAAAGATACTTCTGCAATCAATGACGAGCTGGGGGGAATTTTCTGTAGTGATCTGGTTATATTCGCATACTAAAGGGATTCTCAAAACCGATCCAAATTTTTTCGAGGGCTCTTATATTGAGTAAATACTATATATCTTATGATTTTGAAAGAAAATATATTTTTTCTTTAAATAAGAACATAATTGGCCCCTATCTTAAAATAGGCGCTTAAACCCAAAATTAGAAGTTATAGGCGCTATAAAACTTGGTAATTCGTATATATATCACATGATCAGAAGATATAAATGAAAATCCAATAATGCAGTTTACAGGAACAAAAATGGGCAAAATAGGCAAATCCTAGCTTTAGTCATAAGGCAGATAAAAGCGCTCAACGGGGTTTTATGTAGACGAGCCTCCGAAATTGAGAAAAATGGATCACAAGACGTGGCTTTTCGTGGCCTTTAGGGCCGTAAGACAAGTTTGAATTTTCGAAAAAAGGCCAAAATTAGGGTGACCAGACATAATCTTTTTAAGAGCTTTATACTCTTTTGGAGGTTCAAATATACTAGGGACACCAGACATGCTCTTTATAAGAATTGAATTTGAATTTGAACTTACTTCTCTCTTTTGGTTTACATGTTTTTATACAGATTAAGTGGCTCACATAAGCTAATGCTTGTGTGTGAGCTAGCATCTCAAGTCATGTTTGTTTATTATTATTACCTTGTTATCTTATACAAATTTGCTTTTTTTCAAGATCAAATATAGTGCAATGTAAAAGCAGCACCTATTTACAACAACATATATACATATTACGATACTATAATACAACAATGCTACAAGATCATTTGTACATAACAATAAGTTTAATCTAGGATTGCCTCTACTTCTTCATTTGATATATTTTTTATGCATTTTGACATTAGTTATTTTTAAACATGTTTAAATTAAACTCTGTTTTTATATATATTGACATATTATTGTAAATTTTTGGCGCCATGCTACTAGAATGGGATTTTGCTATTTCTCTATACTTGTGTATTCTAAATTTAGTTGTGTTTTACTTCTACTTTCATGGATATGTTGCTCTTTTCTCCATTCATTTTCATTTCTTTAAAATACATCAGAACAGCTTTTATGTACAATTTAGGTAGATAAAGTACAGGGAATTCTTTATACAAATATCTACTCTTGTTTCATACATTGTGTTTGTACATATTCTTAATATATTATTTTGTCGAACAATTAATGGTTTTAAATGTGTCTCGTTAGCCGCAGCCCAGCTTGTTATGCTGTACTGGAGTAAGCTTTGAACCAGTGCATGATACACTATGCGTAGTGTCTTATTGTTTAATATATTTCTAAGTTGTACAAATATATATATATGATAGTTTAAGTAATAGTTTTATTACACGTTGAATGGGTAGAATCCATCTCAAGCATGGAAGCACATAGAAAGTAATATACTCTTTTAGATGTTAAAATATTCTATACTCTTTTCTATTCGAAAATATCTCCAATTCTTCTCTTTTCCTTGTCTTTATAACTTTCAACGCACATTGTAGTTGAATGCCTTTGAAATTTATATATTCCGAAAACATTATACAATAAGTATAGTTAATAGTTAAACATAATCTAGTTTAATGAGAGAAAGAAGACAGCTACTGGACTTTCAAGTACAATCTTAACTGTAACGCTGTGTCAATATCACTTGAATTGCTGTGGTCTTTAGCCATTTTTTTCATTGAATTTTTGGAGCATCTACTAACTTTTCGAAGAACGTTAGATGAACTCTGTCTATGACGAAAGATGATTAGATTATGACGTAGACTAAAAAAAAATATAAAATAAATAAAAATTGCAGCCTACAATTGTTCAATGAATGAGAGATGTCGGAGCAGCTACGGATTGGAATATTCAATTTAAAAAAATGGAAGGGAAGATAGATAGGCTATATAACAACAGCCGAAATTTCTATTCTACACTTAGAACTTCTGAGGACAGAATACAATAACGCTTTTCCATGTTATTCCTGCTTTATAAGCTATAACGCTAGCAGTTACAAGAATTCAAGATTACCTTCATATACTACTTCTAGTGTAATTTCTTGAACTGACACCGCTTACGTCATTATGTGTCGATATGACGTCAATTACGACAATGTTGTCGTGATGTTGTTTTTGCCTTCGCTGTTATTGTGGTTCGCGGTTTTTGCCTGTTGCAGTTTCAGTAGGTTGCTGTTTTGCCTATCGCGCTTTTGGAGTCACTTTCTTGTGAGTCGCGATTTTGGCGTGGAGGTTTTTGTCTTTCGCTATTTTTGAACTTCGATGTTTTGTGCGTTGCGGTTTTGTGCCGTCGCTATTTCGTCGGTACACTGGGAGAGGATATATATGTACGAGGGTAAGTCAATAAGTAACTGCAATAATTTTATATTTCTTTTTAGGTTGACTCTACGGCATTGTGTGTTCACCAGGCGCTAAGTGTCCCGTTGGCTTCGCCTGGGATAAGTTGCAGCGTTATCACATCAGTAAGCTTTGCGCTGTTGCAAAGTAAAGATGGGCGCGCCACTCTCTGTGTGCACCAGGCAAGAACAGCGTGGACGTTTTCTGTGGTCTGAAGGTGTACTCAGAGTGGAAATTCATAGAAAACTTGCAGCACAATGCGGGAACAATGTTTTGCCACAGCGAAGTGTTTACCAGTGGATTGAAAAGTTCAATAGTTGTCGAACGAGCTTTAAGGATGAGGAAAGAGCAGGGCGTCTAGCTACACCAACAACTGATGAGATGATTGAACGAGTCCTGCCTTGATTCTGAAGAACAGACGAGTGACTGTTGATGAAGTTGCATGTAGAACTACGACTAATCTGCATATGGGTTGCCACTGCATTAACAGTCACTCATCTGTTATTCAGAATGAAGGCACGGACTCGTATATATATATATATATATATATATATATATATATATATATATATGTATATATATATAGTCTATTTTAAAATTGGACTAAATTATAAAGTGGAGTTCTTTAAACGTAATCTGGATTTATTTTGATCATGAAAAATCAAAAAAAGTTAAAAGTTAAATTACTTTCAAAAACAAAAGGAATGACGACTACTTTCTCATCAAGGAAGAACCGAAATATAACACTTAGAAATAAATTTCAGTAACAGCCAGTTTTCAAAATTTCTGTCCTCCAAGGATGATCTATTAGCAGTAAAAATACCCCCACCAAATCTGAACAGTCTCTCTGCTGCAGCACTCGATATAACGGGTGTATTTGTTTACAAAATCTTGCTTAAAACATTGGGTCCTTTATTGATTGCGGCGCTGAAAAAGTGCAGTTCTTCAAATATCGATGAATTACAATTACTAATTTACAGGGCTATGGGTTATGGATCGCAATAACTTTCTTGTCTCTTCATGTTGCAGCACAGCAAAGAGTGAGACAAAATCATTTGACACAACCTTCGGTAGCAAAAAGTACTACATTTACTTCTTATATTCAGATAATTAAAACAGTAGCGGAAAATATAACGAGCTACATCTACAAAAAACATTTCTAAATTGTAGAGGGCTATTCCACACCCTACTAAGAATTTAGTGAGATACTTGTAACGCACGAACACAAACAACGAGACACTAACAATATCAACAGACTAAATACTAAATTATAATGAGTTAGCAGCCACATACATTCAATTTTAGGATAAGTGAATTTTAATATTAATATTAATCCATGTTATACGTTTGTGAAGTTCGCCCCCTCCCCATCGAAAACAAATTGAGATGAAACATATTTCAATCATTAGGTAGTTGTTAGGGAGTAAGCGATAACCTGGTGACGGCGCCAGCAAACGTAGAGGCTAACTTCACACAGCTACCACCTATACAATTTTATGTCGTTGTAGTGTCAAATCGTTAGGGAGTTGTTAGGGAGGAATAGGGAGTACATTATTTTCAAAAGGTAGTGAACGACAACTTGGTAAGGGCGCCAGAGAATATAGGGCCCCATTTGACGCATCCAACATTTCAATTTGCGATCGGCGTTTTCTCGAATCCTTAGGGAGTTGTTGGGAAAGTATAGAAGTACATTATTTTTTTTAGGGAGTGAACGATAATTTGGTGACGGCGCCAGAAAATATGGCGAATATGTGAAGTCGGGGATAAACTATTCAATTTACGGTCAAAATTGTCTGGAATCTTAGGGAGTTGTTAGGGAAGAATAGGGAGTATTCAATTATTTACGTTATACATTTTGGTTAAGGAGTGAATGATACCTGGGCGCCAGCGACAGCGCCAGCAAATATTGCGAATGTGTGAAGCTAGCCCACCAAAACTATTCAATTTCGGGTCAACGTTGTCTGCAATCGTTACGTTGCAGTTAGGGAAGAAGTTTATTATCTTTGTTAGAGAGTGAACGATAACTTGGTGACGACGCCAGCGAATGTTGGCGATATTTTGTGCAGTTCCAGACCTACCCAATTTCCGATCGTTGCTGCCTAAAATTGTCATGGAGGAATATGTAAGCTGGCACCGATTAGTTATGGGACAAAGGGCGTCTAATTTGAACAGTGAGCTTCTTGATCAATTTCAGTAAGGAA